>BQKN01000538.1:98002-127827 GCA_022839385.1 Asparagus kiusianus | reverse complement strand
AGTCCGTTCTACTCAAAAGTTGCTCTCCGATAGAAAACATGGGAATAGTGGAATTGGAGGTAAGGGACTATATCTAATATTTGTTGATGAGCTGATTTTAGCTTTTTTCCAAATTATGTATCTTCCTTAAACTTATTTCCTTATAGAAATAGAACTTACATTTAAGTGGGGTTCCTGATCAAAAATAGATACCTGAGCATGCTAATATATATTGGATTATTTATGTCCTATTATTACTGCACTTTTGTTGCAACTAAACCTAACCATAGGTTAGGTTGCAGTATGCACGCCTAAATTCAGCACACAGTTTGTTCACAAACTTTGTATTTCTCAACAATATAATTGAGGAATTCTTCGAGTTTGAGACCCTTCCTTTTAAAATTTCTTCGTCATTGAACCCTAGTATCCTTTTGGCATGTGCAGCAACTGTACATACAAGGAACAAACTTGAGGTGCTGAGCAAGTTGGATGAAAGGAATGAGGATGTCACTGTAAGTGTAGCCTACATGTAAAATAGTCCATGTTTATATATTTATCATTTCCCACTTTCACCCCTTATCAATCAACATGATGACATAATTTTTAATCTTCCCTGTGAATATTATGTACAAATTTGATCTCTCTCTAATCAAGTCTTCTCTACACACAAGATGCGAGAATAGCGTTCTTACTAGGCAATTTCTTAAGTTCACGTGTATACTATATTATGAGTTTTATACCAATGATATAGCCATAACATATCATTCTACATTTATCAGAGAGCTTGGTGTGAGTTTGAGCCTCTCCCTTTTTTGATGTTGTTTTTGATATTACAAGCTCATTTTTTGATGTTTTATGATGGATTTGTGAGCTAGTCTGAGCTTACTCGTGGTTGCCTAATGCTGGTTATATGAGCTTGTTTACATTCTGTGATGGCTTGCCTAATGACATTTCATGTTCTCCTTCCTCCCTATTATTTTTGATAAATATTTTTGAACGTGTTTATATTTTTGATGTTCACCATGTATTTTAAATGAGGATCAGAAACTTTAAAATTTACTTATCTATAAAATTTTTAATGATAGTTTCCTGTTATTTATACTTTTGTAATGTTGTGTATTTCATTATATTTGCAGGCCGAAACTTCTAGACAAGGTGGAGCTGGTGATGAGGATGATGGCGATGAATGATTTGTAATAATTTAACTTTAAAGACAATAGTTGTATAAACAATATGTATTATGTCGGGATATTTTTATTTGTTTTTATTGAAATATATGTGTTATACATGTGCAGTATTGCTGATTGAACAGGGATTATTATGTTTTTGTACAGGGTATTTTCAAATTTCAAAATATTTTTTAAAAAGATACTGGTCATTTTTTAGCAACGGATTTTCCGTCGCTAATGTCCCGTCGCTAACCTTTAGCGATGGATTATCCGTCGCCAATAGTCCTATTAGGGACCCTCAATGTAGTGACGGTATTTTAGCGACGAAATTTTATTTTTTCCATCGCTAAAAGTTTTAGTGACGGATTTTTTACTTTTAGTGATGGATTTGTCCATCGCTAAAAGTCCTGTTTCCAGTAGTGCGAGCCACCCTAGGGTGGCTCGGCCACCGAGCCACCTTCGGGTGACTCGGTTTTGGCCGGGTCTCTTTTGGGGTTGGTTTCTGATGTTTTCCGTTGTATCGGGTTCTCTGTGTTCGGACTCGATTCGTTGTCTTGATTTGGCAGTAAACCCACCTCTGAATTCAAGTCCGAAACTGATCTTGATTCGATCGTAATTCATCCGAGTTCGCTCTTGTTTGGATGACTCGTTGACTCCCCGAACCGTTAGCTTGATTCCGCACGCGAATGGATGCATTCCGTTGCTCGCGTGCGATTTGTTGACCTCGTCGCCTCGTCATTCGATGGTTTGTCGAATCACCGTGCCGAGCTGTGCTAAGGGACCTATAGGCAATTTTATACGCCCACGAGGAGGAGATTTCTCTGAAGATCCATGAACTACTTAGTAGTTAGCACATTAAATCTAAGGGGATCCCTTCATCAATGGAAAATCAACTTGGCTATTAACCGAATCTTCGGTTCTAACAACTTTGTTATAGAGTTTCAACTCGCTCTGAGTTCTGAAACTCGTTTAAGAGTTCGTAATTAAACTTGCAACGCGAGTTAATTACACCAATCAGTTATTCGGTTTTCACCAACTCTTCTCAGAGTTCCAAGCTCGTTCTGAGTTCTTTACACTCGGAAAGAGTTCTTAATCGAATCAATTACACAAGTCAATTGTTCTCGTGGGATAGTACGGTCGGATCGTCAACGGAAAGCAAATTCGACGCGGGCATTCGAAGGAGGCACTCCATCGCTACCAAGAAGAACCCAGAATTAAACAAAGGGGAGAATCAAATTCTTTCTCCTCTCTTTTTTACTCAGAATCCAAATTGTAATCGATTTTGAGAGAATACAAATCAATATTTCTTTCATTTCTTTTACATCAAATTTTCCACAAACAATCATCTTGAAGGGCAGGTTTTTTCCTGCGGAAACATGCTGGCTTGGACTTGGATGTTCCGGTAGAAATCCTTTCAAACACCGACACCCTTTCTGGGGTCTTCGGGCAGCAACATTCTGACAATACTGCCTTGATGATCTTGCCACACGGACAATGAGAGTCTGTGTCTCGGGCACTCATTTTCCTAGATTTGTTTACACCCCCAGCTTGATAGTACAACTCGTCAGTTTGATGACTAGAGCAACCAATCGTGTGTTGGTACGACTTCCTAGGTATGACGTCTTTGTCTGATGAGTACGTTTTTTTGGGAATACAACGCTTTGTTAGCATTTTCAGGAGTCGCATGTTTAAGGCAGCGTTTTTGTAAACGTCGGCCCTCAACAGGCTCCTGGATTTCAACACGCAATCTAATGCGATCATTCGCAGGACTTTTCCCGTTACCCGTTCTTCTCCACTGCTTAGGAGGATGACCTCCAGCCGGATAACGTGCTCGAGATTCATTTAATAGGCCTAAGCGCTCTTTGATCGGAGCTTTGCCTCGATCATCGGGTGAAGGGCCAAGGCGATCTTTCATTGTTATTCTAAAACGAGACAAGTCCACACTATCACGAATCTCAACCGGAGGTGTGGAACTCAATGGAATTGAAGAAATAGGTGCAGGATATCTTCTATCTTGAATTTGTTGCAGGTCAGACTTGGGTGACCCGTAAGTTGGAGGGTCGGGTTCGGGCGACCCGTAGATTGGAAGGTCGGATCTGAGTGACCCGCGAATTGGCGGGTCGGATTGGAGTAACCCGCGTTTTGGCGGGTCGGATTGGGGTGACCTGCGTTTTGGTGGGTCGGATTAGAGTGACCTGCGTTTTGGCGGGTCGGATTGGAATAACCTGCGTTTTGGCAGGTCTGATTGGAGTGACCTGCGTTTCGGCGGGTTAGATTGGAGTGACCCGTGTTTCGGCGGGTCGGATCGAAGTGACCCACGTTTTTCGATCTTTTTGGCCGCCGTCTTAGACTTTGCCCTCCATACTTGGTGCAGTCTTTGTGGCTTCTTCTCCACTCCTTCTTTCTCCAATTTCTTAACTTCTTGCATAAGAATTTTTGCTTGTGCAAGCAATGCGCGGCATTTCTGAATCCGCTCTTGAAGAGTTGGTCGGGTCCTTTTGACGCAAACCCATTCGTTCTTCACTGGTTTGAAAGAAGAGGGGTTGTCCACCCTCTGTTGTGGTGGTTGGTGCCTCCTGGACTTCAGATCCGCTTCATAGCGGATTCCATCAACTGGTTCCAAGGCTTTGGCCAGTTGGCGCGCGAGGCGTTGGCGTCGCCTCTGACGTGCTCTTTTCGATAGAGTTGGCACGTCATCAATAGTCGACCCCTTGCTCAAGGGGTTCAGATCTGTAGTTTTGGCCTCGTCGGATGCTGGCGGGGCGTTGTGAGCCACGGGTGTAACGGTGGCGGGAAGATCTTCTTCTTGGGCTTCTGCAGCTGAAGCCCAACGGGTCTTCCTAGAGTAGGCCTTCTTGCATCTGCGAGGAGAGGCCGATCTGGAGGAGGAGGACAAGTATTCCTCGTACTTCTGCTGGCCGAACTCATATTCGACCTTCGTTTCAACCGGGATCGGGATCCGAGGTTGCGACATGTCTGCCTTCGCAGAAAGGCTGTCGGCTCCCACTGTGGTCGCCAGTTTGTTTTCGTGGAAAGCTGCCTTCATCATTGATTTCATTAAACTTTAGTCATTACAAATGAATTCAAATAAGAAAATAAAAATTATAACTTTCTTGAAAATAAACACAAGATCCGTTTATCGGCTCTTGCTTGTGTGGGTTCTTTGCCGGTGCCGGGGTTAATCCGTGGACGACCGCGAATCAGATCAAGTTGTAGGAAAATTCGGCAGAGCTTCACCTTCACCGGGGAAGTTTTTTGGTTTGAAGTGCTGAGATCGACAAAGCGAAATCAGGGCTCTTCTCAAGATTAAGACCAAGCCCAATCTCGAGGAACGGACATACAGACTTCGGATCCTTCGAACGGCTTCTCCTTTGTGCCGAAGTTCGCCGGGATCTCATTGACCTTCGCTGCAATTTCGTGCTCCTTCACTCTTCAATCCAACAGTACCTCGTCCTCTTGATAAAATTCTAGATCTCAAAAATGGAGGCCTTTGGCTCGTATTTATAGGCCCCGAATGCGGTTATTTGGATGAGAACAAGTGATTTGACTCTATCTTTAGTTAACAATAGCCTAATCACGTTTGGGGATGATATAAAGTCAGTTAGGAACCACTGGAATAGATAAATCCTGTGAAAACAGCTTTAAAACCGTCAAAACACGTTTCGGGTTCTAGACTGCGCGGCGCGGGTCGGACAGATCCGACCTGCGCTTGCGCGGGTCGGACCAATCCGACCCGCGCTTGCGCTGGTCGGTTTATTCCGTCCTATGCTCGTGCAGTTTCGCCGACTTTTTCTTTTCTGTTCTCTTTCTTCTGAGACTTGTTCTTTTTGCGTGTTCGGTTCGCTTTGTTGACTTGTATGCTTCGCCGCAAGACCGACCGTCAAACGCGCGTTGGTTAATATACACGTGTCGATCGATGCGCGCGGACTAATTGGCGTGTACGTGTTGACCGACGCGCACAAGCTGGTTGACGTGTACGCGTTTGACCGACGCGCACGAAATGATTTGACGTACGCGCATTGACCGGCGCGCACGAGCTGATTTGACGTACGTGCGTTGACCGGCGCGCACGAGCTGATTTGACGTACGCGCGTTGACCAACGCGCACGAGTTGGTTTGACGTGCTCATGTTTACGGGTGCGCACGAGCTGCTTAGGTTAATCTTCTTGACTTGCCAATTCATTGCTTCGAGTTTCGTGCGGGCTCTCATAGACAATTTTAGACGCCTACAAGCTCCTTACGGCTATTTATAAAGTTTTAGCATGTAATTGACATGCTACAATAGTGGGGTCATGGGCGTAACGGACTCTTGAGATTTAGCCCATGTTGATTAATGGAGGGTAATGTACTCCTTAGATTTAGCCCATGTGGGCTGACTTGGTCCTCGTGACCGTTATAGCCGAACTTCGTGTGGATGATGAGCCTCGTTGCATGGTGAGGTTCGTAAGACAAGTTTCATCTTCGCTGATGAGCTTCTCCTTCGCTGACAAGCTTCGTCTTTACTGACAAGCTTCAAGTTTGATGATGAGCTTTGTCTTTACTAACAAACCTTATCTTCCAACGATGAACGTCGAACCTCGTTTCTAGTGACGAGCTTTGTTGTTTGAGACGAGGTCTATCATTGTAATGACCCTCGTCAAGCTTGTTATGAGCTTCGACGCTCCAAGGCCAAATGATTAGCCGATGATCTATGAAGATCCATGAGAGTGAAGGTGTAAAGCCCCGTAAAAATTTATTAAATGAGTTTTATTGTGAAATATATGTTTATGTCATGGAAGAGTATGAAAAAACAAGTATTTGTGGATCAAACTAGTGTATTATGAGAGAGAAATTAAGTGAAAAAGACCAGCACACGAACGTATCATGCACAGCAGTATGCTGCTACGCGGTCGACCGCACTGAGCGCGGCGGTCGACCGTCAAGCGGCCAGGTTCAGGCGCAGCAGTTTTCTGCTGTGCGGTCGACCGCGCTGGGCGTGGTGGTCGACCGCACAGCGGCCAGACTGTTTTCCCAGTGTGAGTTGGTTTCGGGTTTTGGGTCGGGTTTGGGGGTTCGTATATATATTATTTAATTCGTGGGAGCCTCCTTTTTGTCAGAAAAACCCTAGTAGCCTCCCCCTACCCTCTTGCAAACCCTAGCTTGTTCTTTGGGGTGTTTTTGGAGGATTTCGAGGAGTTCGAGCGAGATCCAGTGGTGTTCAGTAGAGGAGAACCTTCTCACGGCCTAACCACAGTAGTTCATCACCTCTCAGGTGAGTTTCATCTCGTCCAATCCCTCACCCAGTTTTTAAATGCTTTTACATGATGTTTTCATATGTTTTTATGAGCCTAACATCCTAAGTGCAGATCTAGATCTGATGTTTATTCTAACCAGAGATTTGAAAGAAGAATAATTATTTTCGAAGGTTTTCGACATATAGATGCATGTTTTCTTTTGTTTCATCTTGTCTATAGTGATTAGACTGTTTATATTACGTTTCAGATATACAATATCACATGTTTAGGGTTGCTACTATGCATAAACATCACACACGAATATCAAGATCGAATTATATAGAACAAACTAAGAATTAGGGTTTTGCTATTGCGCGGTCGACCGCGATGGATGCGGCGGTCGACCACTTGTCGTGCACAGTCATAGCTAAGTTTCTGTTGTGATCACGGTCGACCGCGCTGGGCGTGGCGGTCGACCGTCGATGGTGGTCGACCGTGCGTGGCACTACGGTCGACCACTGGAGAGCACCGAGGCACAGTAAGTTTCTGTTCTATGTGCGGTCGACCGCTCTGGGTGCGGCGGTCGACCGTGAGTCAGTTTTCCTACATCGTTCTGTTGTGCATATGTAGTGTCGCTGGCAAGATTTCTGGATTATTTAGGATTGTTAAACACTAAGATTTGTATACATGAGTTGACTACAGACTAGAGACTAGTTTATTCACCGAGACATGAGAGTGAATAGTGTATACATGTATACTATAGAGATAATTCATCGCAGTCTATGTGTTGGACCTTGATTATATAGTCCATGTGTGGGACATACGTTATTTTAGTCCATGTGTAGGACATACGTTATTTTAGTCCATGTGTTGGACATGTAGCTTACGGCCCATATGTTGGACCTGTAGTATTTATAGTCCATGCGTTTGATCTACATCATATATAGTCCATGTGTTGGACATGCATTATATATATAGTCCATGTGTTGGGTTATTTCCTATTTTAGTCCATGTGTTGGATATTTGTTACATGTAGTCCATGTGTTGGACATTTAGTGGGATTTTGCCTTATCTAACATATAGTAGATGCAGATCATGAGTTGAACAAGTATTCCGGTGTCTGACAGGATATTTTTTTATATAGTTTGAAATGGAGGTATCGCTCCACGTTGTAGTTTGGATTTGGTATTTAGAGGAGCCGTCTTTCATTATTGCTCCACGCTGTAGCTTTTGGATTTGGCATTTAGGGATTTACAATTTGAGACATGTGGTATATACATGAGGGTTTTATTATTTGGGTTATTTCGCTCGATGTACCATGCTCGTGTTGTAAATTTTTAAATATCAAATCTCCATTTATTTCAGAGTAGATGATTGTCTATCTATATGTATTATCAGTTATTTTTCTATCCAACTAGCCCTCCCCCTTGGTATTGGTTGAGATGTTACTCGCTATAGCGCTTTAACGCTCATTGTTTCCCCACTTTCAGGTAACGAGCCAGGTGTACGGAGAGCCGTAGCTTGATGGAGTCGACTAGTTCTATTTATAGATATTTTATTAATAGTTTTTTTTAGAACTCGACGATGACTTTGTTTATGAGACATTGAGATATTATTTCTAGTTTTGTAAAGGCAGGGTGCCTTAGTATCATGTCTTTCGATTGATGTCGAGATATTTGTATTTCAGTTCAGATATTGTTCCTTTATTCAGAGATTTGTTTTATTTATATCAGTGGTGATTATCTCTTTTAGAGTATCCGTTGGTTATTACCCTCTTCAGTACTTTCTCTTTTGCCTGTTTGTACCTACACCTGTTATTGATTCCACTAGATAGATATTTTCTGTGATGGTGAAACATGTTATTGCGCGGTATAGTCCATGACATGTTTGACATTCTTTGTTTCACCTCGGACTGCAGCCCTGTTAAAACCAGGGGCGTCACATTTGGTATCAGAGCTCTAGTTCCCGTATCCTTAGGATCATTCTGGGTTGGGTCGTGGAGTTAGAATAGAGTTTCTAAGGATTCATGTATAGAGTCTGCTAAGAATTTCCTAGATAAAGTGAGGACGTTATATACGCGTATTCAAAAATTTTGAAAATTTTTTTGGTGACATTTAAAAGTATTTGAGTGAAGATATATGATATGAGCTCTCTACTTATATGAGATCCATAAGTGTTTTGATTGAAGACTTATAAACCTTCTTTTATGTGAACAGATGGCAGGTAGTGGTAGACCTAGTACCCGAAGAGTTGGTCCGGTAGAGCCGTAGCAGGCTCCACCAGAGCCGCAGTAGACCCCACCAGAGCCACCGCAGGCTCCCCAATATTTGATAGATCTGATGGCTCCCATAGCCATGAGGATGGCAGCTCTTGAGGAGCTTGTGACGAGTCACATCACCCCACCGCCGCCACTAGTCGTTCCACCAATGGTTGTATCAGCTTTTCCAGTTGCTGAGGGTTTTTAGGGGAACACACCAGCACCTATCCCATAGGTAGTTATGGATAGAGCAGCAGAGCAGGAGACTTGGCTCCGTATGGTGGAGAGATACCAGAAGATGAGAGCGCCAGAGTTTCAAGGATCGTCAGATTCACTGGCAGCGCATAAGTGAAAGGAGGATGTAAGCAACATTCTTGAGATTTTGAATGTGAGATCGGTTCAGAAGCAGAGGTTGGCATCTTACAGTCTCAAGGGAGATACAGGGAGATGGTATCAGTTGCAATTTACTCCAGATCAGAGGATGACGCTCACCTAGGAGGACTTCACCTTTTTCTTTGATGAGCAGTTTATCTCTTCCACGGCACGGGCTGGTAAAGAGCTTGAGTTATCTAGTTTGACTTAAGGAGACATGTCAGTAGCGGATTTTGAGAGCAAATTTATGAGTCTACTTCATTTCACGAGCATGTGGCAGACCAGAGAGTGCCAGGCTCAGATGTTTCTTGCAGAACTTCGCCCCGGCCTTAGTCGATACCTCGCTTCTAGGAGGTTTTATTCAGTTCGAGAGGTAGCGGATGCTGCCATCTATCAGGAGAATGAGTCAGTCATGTTCCAGAAGGACAAGGAAGGTAACAGCAAGGAAAAGAATAAGAATAAGAGACCTTTCTCAAGACCCCAACAACAGCAGCAAGACCCTCATAGGAGAGGACCTCAACATGATCAGAGAGCGCCCCAGTAGCGCAAGTTTCAGGGTAAATGTTATAACTGTCATAAGGTTTGGCACAAGGCATCAGAGTGTCGTAGTGCACCAACGGGAGCACAACCAGGGAGAGGGCAGAACCAGCAGTAGGGCAGATTCCAGGGCCGCGGGCAGGGCCAGCAGGCGAGGCTAGAGGCACCACCAGTGGTACCGAGGATAGAAGGACATGTTCGAGCAGTTCAGAAGATCCCTCAGGGACAGGTGGTTCCATATGCCCCACCTCCATCCGTGGAACAGATTCAGGACACCGGCAGAGTTTATGCAGTAGTCCCTCGTGACCATGGGGCGAGTGGAGCCGTAGTGGAGAGTACGTTCTTAGTAAACTCCTTTCCAGCTCGTATTCTTTTTGATTCAGGAACTTCGCACTCTTTCATATCTTAGGTCTTTATGAGTAGACTTCAGCTTGTAGCTCAGCCTCTAGATATTCCCTTGTTAGTTTCCACCCCTCTAGGTGAGATGTCGCTCTTAGAGAGTATTTGTAGAAGGTGTATCATCAGTATCGATGAGTCTGAGTTTATGGTCGACCTAATAGTGTTGAGCATGTCAGAGTTCGATGTTATTCTTGGTATGGATTGGCTATCTTCTTACCATGTCAGTATCGACTGTTTTGTGAAAATAGTCAAGTTGCGAGTGTCCGATGGGTCCGAGTTAGTTGTAGATACCTCTCAGGGGAACCAGGTTACGGAGTTATTTCTGGCGTACATCAAGGAGGTGATGCTGCGGGAACAGAGTGCGGATATATGCGAGACTAGAGTTGTCTCAAATTTTTAGGATGTCTTTCAGGGCATACCTGGGTTACCTCCGGTAAGAGAGGTTCAGTTCTGTATCGAGTTGTAGCCGGGCACAGCCCCGATATCCCGAGCACCCTATCGTATGACACCTGCTGAGATGAGGGACCTACAGACCCTGTTGGATGAGTTGTTAGCTCAGGGCTTTATTCGTCGGAGTTATTCTCCATGGGGAGCGCCTGTCCTCTTCGTGAAGAAGAAGGATGATAGTATGCGATTGTGTATCGACTACCGTGAGTTGAACAAGGTCACTATCCGAAATAGGTACCCTTTGCCTTGGATTGATGACTTGTTCGATCAGCTGTAGGGAGCGTAGTGTTTCTCGAAGATTGATCATCATTCTGGTTATCATCAGTTGCTAGTTCGGGAGATGGATATTCCTAAGACCGCCTTTCTGACTCGATATGGGTCCTTTGAGTTTTTGGTTATGCCATTTAGGTTGACCAATGCACCCACGGTATTCATGAATTTGATGAACCGGGTCTTCCGTCCATTTTTAGACCAGTTCGTGATCGTATTCATTGATGATATTCTTATCTATTCGAGATCGGAGTTGGAGCATGAACATCATCTACATTTGGCTTTGCAGACCTTGCGAGAATATCAGCTATATACTAAGTTCAGCAAGTGTGAGTTTGGATTTCTGAGGTCAGGTTTCTTGGCCATATTATTAGTAGAGAGGGCATAGCAGTAGACCCGGCTAAAGTTTTAGCAGTGCTTGATTGGGAACCGCCGAAGACGGTAACCGAGATTCGTAGCTTTTTAGGATTGGCCGGATATTACAGGAAGTTCATTCAGGACTTCTCGAAGATTGTGACACCACTTATACGCCTTACGAAAAAGGGTGTACAGTTCATTTGGAGCACGGAGTGCCAGAGGGCTTTTGATACATTGAAGGTTAAGTTGACTACGGCGCCAGTTCTTTCTATTCCGAGCAGTGACAGGACGTTTGTTGTATGCACAGATGCATCGCTATCAGGTTTGGGAGGTGCTTTGATGCAGACTCAGAAAGTAGTAGCATATATCTCATGGTAGTTGAGAGTTCATGAGCAGAACTACCCCACCCATGATTTGGTGTTAGCCGCGGTTGTATTCACACTAAAGGCGTGGAGATACTATTTGTATGGAGCACAGTTCGAGCTTTTCACAGACCATCAGAGTTTGAAGTATCTTTTCTCCCAGAAGGAACTTAACCAGAGGCAGCGGCGATGGGTTGAGTTCATTAAGGACTACGAATTCGCGATTCCGTATCATCCGGGAAAGGCGAATGCCGTAGCAGATGCCTTGAGTAGGAAACGTCGACATCAGGTAGCGGCTTTGAGATGCTTGTTGTATAGAGATCTTCTCACTCTTAGCCAGTTCGATTTTAGGCCAGAGGTTGGCGGGACCAGCACATACTTGGGAGCTATATCAGTGCAGCCATCTTGGAAGGATAGAGTAGTCAGAGCTAAGTTAGAGGACTCTTGGATTCAAATCCGAAAGGAGGAGGTTTCCAAGGAGCTCAAGGATGATTGGACCATTGGGGCAGAGGGAGGTCTTCGAATGAAGGGTCGATTAGTTGTGCCAGCCAGTGTGGAGTTGAAGAAGGAGTTATTTGATGAAGCACATCGTACCCGGTATACAGTAAATCCAGGGACCACTAAGATGTACAAGGACTTGAGGAGACACTTTTGGTGGAGTGGTTTGTGTAGAGACATTACAGATTTTGTGGCTAAGTGTTTCATCTGTCAGCAAGTGAAAGCAGAACATCAGAGACCAGCAGGAACACTTCAACCTTCACCAATTCCTAAGTGGAAGTGGGCGGATATTTCGATGGATTTCATTATGGGTTTGTCGAAGTCGAAGAAGGGGAACGACTCAGTTTGGGTGATTGTGGATCAGCTGATGAAGTCAGCACATTTTATTCCAGTGAGGACCACTTATACAGCCGAGGCATATGCGAGAATATTCATTTGGGAGATAGTTCGACTTCACGGAGTTCCAGATACGATTGTGTCAGATCAAGGATCAGTGTTCACCTCACACTTTTGGAGGAGTTTTCAGGACTCATTCTGTAGAAGGTTATTGTACAGTAGTGTATTCCACCCTCAGACGGATGGCCAAACTAAGAGAGTGAACCAGGTGGTAGAGGACATGCTACGGGCTTGTATTATTGATTTCCAGGGCAGCTGGGAGGATCACATTCCGTTGATAGAGTTTGCTTATAACACCAGTTATCAAGCATCTATTGGTATGGCTCCATATGAGGCACTGTACGGGAGACCTTGTAGATCCCCTATATGTTGGGTAGAACCGAAGGATAGCTTATTGCTTGGACTAGAGCTGGTGAGACAGACTACTGAAAAGGTAGCATTGATTAGGAAGCGCATTCTAGCCGCCCAGAGCCGGCAAAAGAGCTACGCAGATCATAGGCGGCGACCTTTAGAGTTCCAGGAGGGAGATTACATCATGTTGAAGGTATCGCCGATGAAGGGTGTGCACCGTTTTGGTAGACGGGGGAAGCTAGCCCCGAGATTTATTGGCCCTTTTCAGATCATTGAGCGTATTGGGGCTGTTTCATATAGACTAGATCTCCCAGCATCGATGTCTAGTGTACACGATGTATTTCACATTTCTATGCTCAGGAAGCACCTTCATGATGAGGAGAGGCAGCGAGTATTAGATGCCCCAGAGATTGAGATTCAGGACGATTTGACTACGATTGAGATCCCAATTTGTATACTTTCTAGAGAGGACAAGAAGCTTAGGAATAAAGTGATTCCTTTGGTGAAAGTCCAATGGAACCGGAGAGGATCCGAGGAGATTTCTTGGGAGTGCGAGGAGGATATGCGTTGCGACTACCCACACCTTTTTGAACAGGTAATTCGTTTGAATATTGTTTTCTTATGTTTCATGATGATTTTAGAATAGCTGTATTTATCTTTAACACTAGAATGAGGGTATGGACACCTAATCCGTAATCATTTGGAATACATGGTATATATATGGGGGGTTCCTTGTTTGGATTGTTCACCCGACGTACTATTTCCATTTAGTTGGGGATTAATGTATAAATATTTAGATTCTAGACTGCTAACTATAAATACCGCTTTGTCTATACATGATAGTTACCGGATATTGTGATTTTCCTCATGTTGTTGATGTTTGAGATGCAATATCGTAATTTCGAGGACGAAATTCTTTTAAGTGGGGAAGAATGTAAAGCCCCGTAAAAATTTATTAAATGAGTTTTATTGTGAAATATATGTTTATGTCATGGAAGAGTATGAAAAAACAAGTGTTTGGGGATCAAACTAGTGTATTTATGAGAGAGAAATTAAGCGGAAAAGACCAGCACACGAACGTATCATGCACAACAGTATGCTGCTACGTGGTCGACCGCGCTGGGCACGACGGTCGACCGCCAAGCGGCCAGGTTCAGGCACAGTAGTTTTCTGCTATGCGGTCGACCGCCCTGGGCGCGGCCAGACTGTTTTCCTGGTCTGAGTTGGTTTCGGCTTTCAGGTCAGGTTTGGGGGCTCATATATGTATTATTTAATTCGTGGGAGCCTCCTTTTTGTTAGAAAAAACCCTAGTAGCCTCCCCCTACCCTCTTGCAAACCCTAGCTTGTTCTTTAGGGCGTTTTTGGAGGATTTTGAGGAGTTCGAGCGAGATCCAGTGGTGTTCAATAGAGGAGAACCTTCTCACGGCCTTACCACAGTAGTTCATCACCTCTCAGGCGAGTTTCATCTCGCCCAATCCCTCACCTAGTTTTTAAATGCTTTTACATGATGTTTTCATATGTTTTTATGAGCCTAACATACTAGTTTGAGTATAAAAAGTTGATCTTTGTATTGTCTGTTACAAAAGAACATGTTTTCAGTTAATAAAGATCACCTACATTTTCCTAAGTGCAGATCTAGATCTGGTGTTTATTCTAACCAGAGATTTGAAAGAAGAATAATTGTTTTCGAAGGTTTTCGACAAATAGATGCATGTTTTCTTTTGTTTCATCTTGTCTATAGTGATTAGACTATTTATATCACGTTTCAGATATGCAATATCACATGTTTAGGGTTGCTAGTATGCATAAACATCACACACGAATATCAAGATCGAATTATATAGAACAAACTGAGAATTAGGGTTTTGCTGCTGCGCGGTCGACCGCGATGGACGCGGCGGTCGACCGCTTGTCGTGCACAATCATAGCTAAGTTTCTGTTATGATCACGGTCGATCGCGCAGGTCGTGGCGGTTGACCGTCGATCGCGGTTGACCATGCGTGGAATGACGGTCGACCACTGGAGAGCATCGAGGCACAGTGAGTTTCTGTTCACTGTGCGGTCGACCGCTCTGGGTGCGGCGGTCGACCGTGAGTCAGTTTTCCTGCATCGTTCGGTTGTGCATACGTAGTGTCGCTGGCAAGATTTTTGAATATTTAGGATTGTTAAACACTAAGATTTGTGTACATGAGTTGACTACAGACTAGAGACTAGTTTATTTACTGAGACATGAGAGTGAATAGTGTATACATGTATGCTATAGAGATAATTCATCGTAGTCCATGTGTTGGATCTTGATCATATAGTCCATGAGTGGGACATTCGTTATTTTAGTCCATGCGTTGGACATGTAGCTTACGGCCCATATGCTGGACCTATAGTATTTATAGTCCATGCGTTGGACATACATCATATATAGTCCATGTGTTGGACATGCATTATATATATAGTCCATGTCTTGGGCTATTTCCTATTTTAGTGCATGTGTTGGATATTTGTTACATGCAGTCCATGTGTTGGACATTTAGTGGGATTTTGCCTTATCTAACATATAGTAGATGCAGATCATGAGTTGAACAAGTATTCCAGTGTCTGACAGGACATTTTTTTATATAGTTTGAAATGGAGGTATTGCTCCACGTTGTAGTTTGGATTTGGTATTTAGAGGAGCCGTCTTTCATTATTGCTCCACAATGTAGCTTTTGGATTTGGCATTTAGGGATTTACAATTTGAGACATATGGTATATACATGAGGGTTTCCTTGTTTGGATTATTTCGCTCGACGTACCATGCTCGTTTTGTAAATTTCTAAATATCAAATCTCCATTTATTTCAGAGTAGATGATTATCTATCTATATGTATTATCAGTTATTTTTCTATCCAACTAGCCCTCCCCCTTGGGATTGGTTGAGATGTTACTCGCTATAGCGCTTTGACGCTCGTTGTTTCCCCACTTTCAGATAACGAGCTAGGTGCACGGAGAGCCGTAGCTTGATAGAGTCGACTAGTTCTATTTATGGATATTTTATTAATAGTTTTTTTTAGAACTCAACGATGACTTTGTTTATGAGACATTGAGATATTATTTCTAGTTTTGTAAAGGCAGGGTGCCTTAGTAGCATTTCTTTCGATTGATGTCGAGACATTTGTATTTCAGTTCAGATATTGTTCCTTTATTCAGAGATTTGTTTTATTTATATCAGTGGTGATTATCTCTTTTAGAGTATCTGTTGGTTATTACCCTCTTCAGTACTTTCTCTTTTGCCTGTTTGTACCTACACCTGTTATTGATTCCACTAGATAGATATTTTCTGTGATGGTGAAACATGTTATTGCATGGTGTAGTGCATGGCAGGTTTAACATTCTTGGTTTCACCTCGGACTGCAGCCCTGTTAAAACCAGGGGCGTCACAGAAGGAGAGATAGGCTATTTGACTAGCCTCTCAATCTTCCTCTTCCTTTCATGTTGATCATGCCTATTTATATGCTTAGGACCATTATGGAGTGAGTTAATAGGCTTTAACTCCCCTTATAATGAGGGAGCTATGGTTATTAACTCCCATTTAAATAGGTGAGTTAATTATCATTAACTCTCCTTAAATATGTGAGTTATTAGTCATTAACCCTTCTTAAATGTAGCCTCTGGAAATGGTGACAAATGAGGTTCGTCAATGACGAACTTTATTTCTGGACGAACTTCATCTTCAATGACGAACTACGTTTCTGGATGAACTTCGTTTTTAAATGAACTTCATCTTTAATGACAAACTTCGTTTCTGGGCGAACTTCGTCTTCAATGACGAAGTTCGTCTTTTGAGGGGTGAGGTGCTATTTGTCCTATTTAGCTGAGACAAACTTCATGAATAGAGGCCGAGGTTCGTTGTTGTGACGACCCTCGTTGTGCTTGTAGTGAGGTTCAACCCTCCTTTATTTCTTGGCATTTTTTAGTTTCTACAAGATCCCCTTCAAATTGTTTAGACCCAAATTGGGTTGTATGAAGTCTGAAATACTTTGAACCTTCTTGACTATGACAAGCTTGGTTTGCACAACGAGCTCAGCCTCTTGGCGAGCTTCGATGCTTCAGGGTGAACCTCGTGGTTGCAGGTGAAGTTTGTCATTTCTGGCCGAACCTTAATCCTTTGAGATGAAGTCTGACTATTCATTAAGTCTCATCATTCTATGTGGGCTTCGTCAGACCCATGTGGGATTGACAATCAGGACTTAGGATTTTAAGCAAATCCTCAACTATCAACGGACTTGATATGTCTTTACCAACTGCCATTTGAGTTAGACTAGCCATGCTTTTACCCTTAGCATGATAAGTTGGTGAGGAGTGTCTCTTAGACTTAATGCTAAGATTTCTCCTCTATCCTTAGCTATTCAAGGCATCGGATTAAGTGTTAGAGTTTGGTTATGTCGTTCAATATAACAACTCAACCTGGTATTTTGAAAGCGAGGCTCATCGCATGGTAGGCCTGCTGGGATGATGTGGTATCATTGATGAATAGTGACTCGTCGCATAGTAGATCACTATTTGGAAACAAGGGGAAGATAGGGGCTCATCGATTGGTAGACCACCATCAACGTCATGATGTTGTGGAGGTAATCAAGCCGTTCAGTGATATCAATGTATAACGATTGTGATTAAAATAGCGGTACATCACATGGTAGACCACTATTTGTGATCATTCTAAAGAGATAGAACATTTGAAAAAGACCAGATAATGAATTATAGCATGGTAGATTACTGTCTTGATCGAGAGACAAGTAGGTGTTCATCGTATGATAGAACACTACTTGGTGAGGGAAATCAAGTCATTCAGTGACATGAAAGTATAACAACTGTGATTGGAATAGTGACACATCGTGTGGTAGGTCACTATTTTCGATTATTCTAAGGAGATAGAATGTTCGAAAAAGACCAGATAGTGAATCGTCACATGGTAGATCACTATCTTGATCGAGTGACAAGTACGTGTTCATCGCATGGTAGAACACTACTTGATGAAGTATTTTCAATGAGGGTTAAGAATTGACTATCAAAGGTAATCATTAACATGATGTTTTATGGTCCCACCATCTTATTGAAGAGGATTGGTGGGAGAATTTGGAGGTAGTGACTATCAGAGGTAATCATTAACATGATAGTTTTGTGGTCTCACCATCCTATTGAAGAGGATTGGCGAGGGAATTTGGAGAAAGTGACTATCCAAGGTAATCATTAACATGATAGTTCTGTGGTCCCGCCATCCTATTAAAGAGGATTGGTGAGAGAATTTGGAGTAAGTGACTATCAGAGGTAGTCATTAACATGATAGTATTTTGGTAAGGGGCCAGATGCTCACGTCTGACCTCGAACTCATCTTGGAGTTGCTTTATGATGAGCTTCGGGTCGTCATGGCTTCATCAGAGAGAAAGATTAAGGTAGTACATGGTTTTGCAGAGAAACATGACTACCCCCACTCCAACGATAGCTGCAAATCAGGATTGAAGGGTAAAGACTCTTGCATCCCATAAGGATTAGATCTTATCCTTCAGGGTGTAGCATTTAGAGGTGGGATGATGAACTATCCTGTGGTATGCATAATAGTTAGGTTCATCCATTCTCAACATCTCATTAGATCGCATCGATTCTAGGAGCTTGATCTTTTTCGTCTTGATCAAGGATTTGAGTATCGGGATGATTTGCTCATCTTCGAAGTTGTACTTCTGCTAAAAGCGGTTATCCGAAGATTCACCCTTCTGCTTTGACAAAGGTTTAGGGGAAGAAGTGGATTTCACCGCCAAAGGATCTTTCCCTTTTATATAAGTCAGAGGAGTGAGGTTGTCTTGGTCATCACCTCCTTGAAAATCACATGGCTCTTCAATATCTAGATTTTTAGCATGCTTTCGACCTGTTCTCCTTGGCAGCTCTTTCCAAGTTTGGGTCTTCACCGCTCCAATCTTGGATAAAATATGGATCAAGAGATTGTTGCGACATATCCTGATAAACGTACTTTCAGAGACTTGATCACGGTAATGCAGCGATCGATTTCTAAATATCTTGACAAAGTTATTGACAGACTCTGTCTTCTTCTGCATTTCAACTAGCATGGTGATCATAGATACTTCTGTGTTATCATCAAAGAATCTAGCCAGAAAGAGCCTTTCCATGTCCTTCCAACAAGTGATGGATTCAGGCTCCAATCTGCGAAACCATTCAAAAACGATCCCCTTGAGGGTACTAATGAAAAGTCGAGTCATAATGGGATCATTCCCCACAATGTGTCTAGTCTGCGCCTGGAAATAGTAGATGTGCTGGGTCGGAGAACCCTTGCCATCAAACTATAGGAGGCTGAGTGGCTTGAGCTTTGGAGGATAATGGATAGAGTCCTATTCGGCAGGGTATGGCCTGACGACCCTCAATTCTCGGAAGTTTCTCTAAAGCTTCAAAGCCTTAAGCTGCTTCTGGAAATCGTCCAACTTCTGATCTCGCTCTTTCTTGCGTGGGTTGGACTCAGCTTTGGATAATTCAGAGTAAATATAAAAAATATTTTCTTCCTCATCTTCTTTATTATTACCATCTTAATTTCGATGGTCCAATTCCCGAGCACTGGGTGAAGGTCGTCGATGCCTTGATCCTTAGGCTTAAGTGGTAGATTTCTTCTTCTTCTTCTCATTGAGGAATTTGTCTACCAAATAATCCAAATGTCTGATGGTTTCTTGTTGTTGGAGGAGAGTAGCTTGTTGTTCTTACAGCCTTCTTGCTATTTATTCCTCATTCTCGGCCATGTGAGTGATCACTTGCTCACTTTGATCGGTGTTGGAAGGTTAAGATGTTGCAATGACAGAGTTCTCAGGCTCTTCATTGACATCATAGGATATAACCGCTAATTTTTGATAATCCAACGGGATCCTTACTCCGGTACGGGTACAGGTGTCTTGGTAAACACTCTATCTTTCAATGAGTGCTTCACATAATCCTGGGAAAAACTCAAGATCGGAGGACTCAAAAGAATCGGCTTAGGTTTTACCCTTGCCTTTGGCAACCATATTGATCGTGACTCCGATGTGTCGATTTTTGGGTGATTGTTTCTTAGGACGAAAACACCTTCTTCTTGATGACACGATCATCGATGGCTCAATCAACCATTCAAAGACCGAAGATTTATGTGCTGATTCCCCACATGAGTATAAGAAAAGCGGTACGGAGATAAGTTTCTCACAACTACAATCGGATTTCATCTATCTCATGCTGCGCTTACAAACCAGGTAATCACAGAGATTAGTAACAGGACCACCCCCTGTTAACTCAGGTAGCTTGCTTATGCATGCGCAAGAATCTCTAAGTGTTATAGATTGGTGAGCCTCATAGCCTAGACAAACCTCATGTTGAAGACGGGGTTTGTCATCTGGGCACACTCGGACGCTTGGGCAAGGCTCATGTGTGATACGAGGTTCATCGGTTAGGCGAGCCTCGTCATTCATGTGAGCTTTGATATTCGGACGAACCTGGTTTGGGGAACGAACCTCATATTTCATGCAAGGTTCGTCAATCAGACGAACTTGGTTCTAAGGATGGATTTGTCGTCTGAGCCCAACCTCATCTTGGACTCTTGAATGATAGTCTGTAACAGTGCTAGTCTAAGGTTGAAGGCTAGATTCATCTTTTCGATGAGGTTTGTCACTTCGTCGAGCCTGAGCAGGGAAAATTTGCACTGGTTGTTTTGGATGAGCCTCATTTTGAAGTTCGTCGTTCGAACCTAATTGGATACAATGGTGAAGTTCGTCATTTTGACGTTCCTCGGTCACTCGACCCTCGACAAACTTGTTGACCTTGGGCTGATTAGCTCTCCGTTGATAGTGAGAACTATCTAGCGAGACCAAAGCTTGAGCCCTACGGCGAGCTTAGTTCTGGCGCTGACGTTATCAAGCACGTGTCGACAGTGAACCAACAGGAACTTTTGCTTAGCCGAAGCTGGGTAAGGTTCGTTATCAAAAGCCATAATTTGGCTAGTAGAAACCGTTTCGGTTAGGTTACTTGACAACCCATTTCTTAGCCTAACGGCTAATTATTAGAACCTCCTCTTTGAGGGTCATGGACTTTTCCTTGAGGTTAACTCAAGTTGAATCATTAGAAGCCACTCGGGCTGAGGTCTCATACGAGACTTGACGACACTTACGCGCCTTCGTGGGACTAGATGCTCTAGAGGAGATATACTCCTTATATTTAGTCTGGTCAAATTCGATGACTAGGGTCTTAACCTCGGTTCCCATTACAATCTTGTCTGATTGTGCTACCACCATTTCGTCGGAAAGAATGGCTATTACCACTGTGGTCGCCATCGTCTGTAGTGTCGAAAAATTGAAGATTGATTGATTCTCTTATTTTAAGAAAACTGGGTTCGATCGCTTGGTTCGAAAACTTTACAATCACTCACACACTCTCTCGATTACAGATGAAAAGAATATTAATTTAGCTCCTCCTTGTTTAATGTGGGTTCTTAGTGCAGAAAGGATGCTTCCCCCGATGCTTGAGTTGAGATTCCTTCCCATTGACAATTAGAACAAGATTGCTGAAGCTTCTCACGTTAGTTAGCCGGCTGGAATCAAAATTTGAACTCCGGATTTGCACGCAAAATCTCTAATCTCTGATGATTCTCAAGGTCTAAATTACCAAGAGTTTAAAAGTCCCCACCACCCTCTTCATAGCTGCTTGCGGCTATTTATAGAGTTTTATCATGTAATTGACGTGCTACAATCGTGGGGTCGTGGACGTAACGAACTCTTGAGATTTAGCCTATGTTGATTAATAGAGTGTAACATACTCCTTAGATTTAGCCTATGTGGGCTGACTTTGTCCTCATGGCCATTACAGCCGAACTTCATGTGGATGATGAACCTCATTACGTGGTGAGGTTTGTTAGATAAGTTTCGTCTTTCCTGACGAGGTTCGTCTTCACTGACGAGCTTCAAGTCTGACGATGAGCTTTGTCTTCACTAACGAACCTCATCTTCCAAAGATGAACGTCGAACCTCATTTCCAATGACGAGCTTTGTTGTTTGAGACGAGGTCCGTCATTGTAATGACCCTCGTCATGATTGTTATGAGCTTCGACGCTCCAAGACCAAATGATTAGCCGATGATCTATGAAGATTCATGAGAGTGGAGAAGAGATAGGCTTTTTGACTAGTCTCTCAATCTGCCCCTTCCTTTCATGTTGATCATGCCTATTTATAGGCTTAGGACCATTATGGAGTGAGTTAATAGGCTTTAACTCCCCTTATAATGAAGGAGTTATGGTTATTAACTCCCATTTAAATAGGTGAGTTAATTATCATTAACTCTCCTTAAATAAGTGAGTTATTGGTCATTAACCCTCCTTAAATGTAGCCTCTGGAAATGGTGACAAACGAGGTTCGTCAATGACGAACTTTATTTCTGGACGAACTTCATCTTGAATGACGAACTTCGTTTCTGGATGAACTTCGTTTTTAGATGAACTTCATCTTTAATGACAAACTTCGTTTCTGGGCGAACTTCGTCTTCAATGACGAAGTTCATCTTTTGAGGGGTGAGGTGCTATTTGTCCTATTTAGATGAGACAAACTTCATGAATAGAGGCTGAGGTTCGTTGTTGTGACAATCCTCGTTGTGCTTGTAGTGAGGTTCGACCCTCCTTTATTTCTTGGCATTTTTTAGTGTCTAAAATGAGAGCTCTGAGAAAAACCGTGCTGCAAAATAGTTGTGGAGAATTTCTAAAACCAAGCCCGAGGTGCTTGTTTGAGACCATAGAGATCCCGTCGAAGTTTGCAAACCTATCCAGGGGAATGAGGAAGCCCATGTGGAGGTTGCATGTAGACTTCTTTAATTAGATAACCATGAAGAAAGGCATTCTTATCATTCATTTAATGAAGAGTCCAATTGCAGATGGAGGCAACTGAGATAAGAGTGTGAACGGTGGTCATACAAGCGACCATGGCAAAGGTTTCTTCATAATCAATTCCATACTCTTGAGTATATCCTTTTCCAATAAGACGGACTTTGTATCTGTCAATAGACCCATCAACCTTTGTTTTGATTTTGTAAATCTATCTGCATCCAGCAACGGATTTTCTAGTGGGTAAATCTATGAGAAACCAAGTTTCTGTTTTCTGAAGAGCAACAAGTTCCTCAGACATAGCCTTCTGCCATTGAGGAGCGGGAGAAGCCTCACGATATGAGGATGGCTCATGGAGAGACAACAGGATAGAGAGGTAGCATTCGTAATCAGAATGCTAGATTGGTGGATGTCGGTCTCGGACTGGGCACATTGAAGGGCCATCGGTGGGAGATACATACTCAGGAGAAGGCATAGAGTTATCAGTACATGGAAAAATAGTCACAGATGTAGGGGAAAGTCAGGTGTCGGCATAGGAGTGGCGACATGATGAGTAGGAGGTGGTATCACAGGATTAGCTATAGGAGCAGTGACAGATGGCAAAGGATCTGACACTAGTGGATTAGGGGACTCTGGGAATGGGTCGATAGGAAGAGAGATCACAGTATTTGTAAGGGGATTTTTAGATAGGGTGTAATATGGTTTATTTTCCCAAAATGTAACATGGCGGAAATGCGAAGCTGTTTGGCAATCGGTTCGTAATAGCGTTACCCTTTTTGTTGAATCCCATACCCCAGGAAGACACACATGACATTTTTGGAAGTGAGTTTTGTTCGTTCTTGTTTTAGGAGTAACACAAAGCAAATGGATCCAAATAAACGAAGCTCAGACTAATTTGGAGTGATCCCATATAGATGCTCGAAAGGAGATAAGCCACTGGTGACTATGGAGGGGATGCGATTAATAAGAAAGGTAGACGTGTGAATGGCTTCCCACAAGAATGTGAAATGGACGGACGGGGAGACAAGAAAAGTACAAACTGTTTCAACAAGGTTTCGGTGTTTTCGTTCAACAACCCTATTTTGCTGAGGGGTGTCTGGACAAGATAGTTGGGGAAGAGTCCCTTGTGATTTTAGGAACTCAAGAAAGTGTTTGGATAAGTATTCTCCCACGGAGTTAGATATGAAGACTTTGATAGTTTTCAAAAATTGAGTTTTAATCATAGTAGGAAATTCGGTGTATACTTTTAAAAAATCAGATAGAGAATGAAGTAAATAGGTCCAAGTGTATCAAGAATAATCATCAATAAAGATCACATAATATTAAGCTCCACCCATAGAGACAACAGGAGCTTTACCCCAGACATCAGAGTGCACAAGATCAAAAGGAGAGTAGGAAGTAGATGTACTATTATTAAAGGGAAGAACTGGTTGTTTGGCCAGTTTACAAGTAATACAAGAGGAATCTTTGTCTGAAGTAGCTGGTCCTAACAATCCTTTATTTATCATGTATTTTAGGTGAGGAAAGGAAACATGACCTAATGGAGAATGCCAAGAGATAAAGGAGGATGAGTTGGTAGTAAGAGTTGTGAGAGATGAGTCGGTGGAAGATAGAATCTATAACTTGTCTGCCACATATAGTCATCCAACTCTATGGCTAGTCCCAACTTGTATCCCCGTTGAGCGGTCCTGTAAAACAAAGCCAGTAGAATGAAAGATAATGATTAGCCCAAGGTCACATAACTGTCCAACAGATAAAAGTTGCATAGATAGTTTAGGAACAAGAAACACATTTGAGACAGATAAACCGTTGTTAGTTTTTATGGAGACAATATGACTAGCAGCAATCGTAGTGCCATTAGCTGTATGAATCTATGCAGATGAGCCAATAGGCCTAGATGACTCGAAGTGTGTTGGGTCAAAAGTCATGTGGTTTGACGCCCTAGAATCAAGAAACTACGGAGAGAAGATACCTGAGGGAAGAGAGAAGGCAGATGCAACTGTATGATGATCCAGATTATCGGTTGAGGTAAACGCGGCGGATAGCTTGGTGGATTTTCTTAGGCCGTGCATGTACCAAGATGTAGGAGAAGGACAATATTTAACAATATGCCCGAATTCCTTACAGTAGTTACATTTCATTGGGTCTTTGGATGAATGGGAGGATGCTTGCTGAGGGCGTGGTGATGAATTGGCGGTGGCTAGTTTAGAAAAGGGCTGTTGTGAGTGAGGAGCTGCAATGAAGACAGAGGACATGTTCGGTGCAATGCCCTTGTGAGTTTCTTCGGTGATAAGTTCTATCAAGGCTTCCTCAATAGAAGGGAGAGACTTGCGGTGAAGCATAGAAGCTCTGATTGGCTCAAATTCTTCTCGGAGCGCTATAAGGAATTGAACAAGCCGTGTTTCCTCACGAAAGGTTCCCCACAAGTTCATATCAACGGTCCACTGTAGTCCATTAACTCAAGCTGATCCCAAATAAGACACATGCTGGAGTGAAAATCAGAAACTATCTGACCAGGCTGTTATTGGAGAGCACGGATATCCTGTTCGAGCTTGTACTTTTTGGTAAAGTTGGTTTGAACATAGCGTTGTGCTAGGAAGTTCCAAGCTTTCTTTGCGGTGGTGCACTTTTCAAGTTGAATACTGATGGATGGGATGATGGTATTTGTGATCCACGTCAAGATTTTATTGTTGTTGATTTCCCATTCGTCAAACTTGGTACAAGTTTCATCAGGACAAGATTCTTTGCCCATGACATACTTCCAAAGGCCCTTGCCTTTCAAAAAATTCCGAAACAGCATAGACCAATGACTATAATTATTTCCATCAAGTTTAACGGTTATAGGAATTTGAATTTCAGATTTATTCATAATGAGCAATCAAAAAATGGAATAAAGTCACAGAGGGTGAAAGAGGAGATTGTTGGGTCCTTTTGTTTTGATGATGATTTACAAACTATTTACTTCTAATATTGTTTGTCTAGTGTTTGCGTTTTCTTATTTATTGTAGATAAACAATACGTTGGAGCATAGATAAAATCGAGCATTCACGATCATATCTAATGGAGATTGGCAGAATAGTGGAGTGAAGCAATGCAATTCATGTTGAAAATCCAAGTTCAAGCTTCATCCGCAAAGTGTACCAAGTTGAGCTACATCGAAGATCAAGATTACTTGGGTAATTTAGTTTTAGATTTATATTATGTGTGTTAAGTACTTTAAGCTCAATATCATTTATCCCCATATTTTTTTTTTTTTATATATATATATATTTATATATACATATATATATTTATTTGTTTATATATATATATATATATATGTTTTAGTTTAATAGTTTTCAAGTTTATACAAAAATGAATACAAAAATAATTTGTGAAAATATTAAATTATTTGTTTATGGACTTCATAACAATATTTTATATCAATTCGTTAAGTCTATAAAATCATTTCACAAAAGTTTTAATATTGTGTTTATGTCAAATGATAAAAACATGCATGTTTAGTTTTCATGTTTTTGGACATATTTGAAAAATGATAAGTTTTTACTATTGAGAAGTGCAATTCCAAAATAAAAATTGTAACATATTCATTTATATGTTTAAAATAATTTCCCAAAGTTTTACATTTTTTAGAATTTATTTGCTATTTTTAAAGACACTTCAAAAACCAGCTTTAGTATTTGATTCAGGCTGATAACCTGTTATCAGTCGACTGGTAAGTCGACTGATGACATCATTCGACTGATGTATCGACTGAAAAATCGCCTGAAATAACAAAAAATTTCTGTTTTGTTTTAGTCGACTGACTAGTTGACTGATGAGGTTATCAGTCGACTGACCATGCTCATTAGTCAACTGATGAGGTGTTGCTGGCCTTTAATAGTCAGCTCATCAGTCGACTGATCACTTGACCGACGACATACCGACTAGTTTTTCCAGATTTTTATGTTGCCGTTATTTCATCTTTTTGCTGGGATTTCTTGGGTTTTTAGGCTTTGTTTCTTGATCCTATATATACCCCTTGCTCTCTAACATTCTGAAGTAATTAAGAAAGTTTTTAAACAAGTTTAAAGGATGTTTAAGTTTGTTTTAGTATTTGTTTCAAGTTTGGTTTTGTGAAGCAATTTTCACAAGAGCTAGAGGAGATTACCATTTGTGTTTGAGCTTCAACTCTTTTCTCTCTCCCTCTTGTTATCTATAGAGATGTTTTCCTAAAGTTAATCTAGCTTTACATTTATATTGTTTGATTATCATTTTATTAAGCTAGCATTTATTTGAGTTTAGTTTGTTTTATTGATACTCTTTGTTCACACACAACCTATTGAGCTTATTGTATTTACATTCATAGTATAATTTGGATTGTGGGGTTTGTGTGACATTGAGTGTGAGCCTACATTATGTTCTCATCTATTGTAGAGAACAAATTTATATTTGTGAGCCTTAATGCTAAAGATCCCATTATAATACACTTGTACACTGAGAGAAGTGTGTGGTAAGAGACGGGGTTGTCCCAAGAGGAGTGGGGTAGGTGGTAATGCCTAAAGGTAGGTTGTAATTCCTAACACTTGAGGGAGACACGGGCTAGAGACCAACACTTAGAGAGTGTAAAGTGTGATTGTAAGCGTGTGAGATTGTAAAGTTTTTAGTGAATTAGAAAACCGATTATGAGGTGTAAACGTTGTTCGGATGAACGTAGAAAATCCGGTTGTGATAGTGTAGATCTTCTAGAGGTGAGGAGCGGAGACGTAGATCGTGGGGACCGAACTCCATGATCATATGATTTGTTTGTGATTGCATTGGTGCACTTATTTTTGTGTCTATATCTTATATCACCTTTGTCTATTGCTTGTTTATATTCCCTCTATCTTGTTTATTTTTGTTTACCCTTGTGTATATTGCTTATCCTAGCTCATATATCTTGTTATATTTCATACTTGCTAGGATAACTTGTTAATAAGTTTTTAATTGGCATAAATCGGATTAGGTTAGCATAAACCCTATTCACCCCCCTCTAGGATTCCTTCTTAGTGGCAATAGGGTGCTTTCAATTGGTATTAGAGCTTAGTGCCTTTTGATTTAAGGTCTAATCGCCTTGAGTTAAAGATCCAAGTTATCTTTTTGTGCTAATCTAGTTTTAAGATTTATTGTAATCTTTCTTGCATATTTTTTTATTATGGATATAAGATTAGGCTATGATCCAAATGTTGCGCCTAAAATAGATAAGTTCCCCTATGACCAATGGTGTTCTAGATTTAATATATTTGTTAGATCTAGACATTTTGATTTATAGGATATTATAGATAAAGCTTATATTGTACCTACTACGGAGAAATCTAAGTAGAGTAAAAATGATCATAAGATATTTACAATGAATATGCTCTTGTTAGAATTTTTGCATAATGCTTTTTATTCATCTATGTCTAACAAGTTTGTTCATTTTAATAGTACTTACACTTTATGAAAATTTATTGAAGCACATCAAGAGAACTTGGAGGTGGTCTGGCAAGCTTTGGAGGCTTCCTCTTCAAGTTCCATTGGAGCATCATGCAAAAGAGCACTAGGCGATAGCCCTAGTGAGGTTTGTGAGTTTGAATCCATTAATGATTTATCTTTTGATGAACTCGCTTGTGCTAGTGAAAAATTATTACATGCCTATAACAAATTGCATAAAATTTTTATTGAATTGAAAAGCAAGCATGTTAATTTAGAATCTGATCATGAGTTGCTAGGTTCTAAATTTGATGTCATTGCAAAATAAAATACTATGTTTAAAGAAAACAATGACTTATTAAATTTGGAAAATAAAAAATTGACCTCATCCATTTCTTGCGTATCTCATGCTAAGTTTGATGATATGCTAGAGGTAGAAGCTATTATAAATGAGTTTAATTCATTTAGAAATGATCATGTTTCATCTACTTCTATTTCCAATGCATTTATGCAAAATGATGAGTTGAATCTTGTTAAAAATCGCATATCATCTTTGGATTCAACCATTAAATCATGCATTGCTAATAATAACAAGCTTATGGACTTGTGTGCAAAGTTCCGTGTTAACACTTCCAAATCAAACACTCACTATGCACACATGTATAGCAAAATTTACAAATGCTCTATTTACGGCCGAAATGCTATCTTGCTAAATTTTGCTATGATGCTCGTAAACCCGCAAAATCAAATGTTCCTTGTGCATCCCATCAAGCTTCATCTTTATGTACACATACACATTCACATGCTCATACTCATAAAGTTCATCATAAGCATGCTAATGTGTTTAAATGTGATTTTTGAGATAGATTTGCCCATTTGGCAAAATTTTTCTTTTATTTGAGAAAATATTCAAACTTGCCAAAATTTTTAAATAAACCACATTTGTTTAACAATGTTTCTCATTTTCAAAATAATTTTGAAAGACCATCTATGTTTGCAAATGATTCCCGTGCACCACTGTAAGCATCTAAAAATACTTATGGGTGTCCGAACACAGCTCGAGATGGAGAGAAGACGACGAATGTCGTTATCTGAGTCTAAGAGGATTATTTGACACTGACAAGTGTAGGAGGCAAAACGGCGAACCAAGTGGCCTGTGTGCTCAACAGTCAGCTCGCGCGCGTTAATCAGTTCATGCGCGTCGGTCAACATGCGCGTGTCAATCAGCTTGTGCGTCGTCGGTCAATACGCGCGCGTCAATCAATTCGTGCGCATCAATCAACACGCGCACGTTAACCAACATGCACACGTCAACCAACGCGCGTTCGACGGTCAGTCCCGCAATGAAGCGTACAAGTCAACAAGTCAACCAAATACATGAAACAGCGGAAAGAACAAGTCCCAGAGAATCAGAAAAACACCAAAAAATCAAAACCCCGTGCGGTTTGGACGAATCCGACCCGCGCAAGCAGGGGTCGGCTTGTGCCGTTCCGCGCCACCCGCGCAAGCACGGGTCGGATCGTGTCGTCCCGCGCCCCCCACGCTATTTCGACCTCCGGGCATGTTTTCGATGATTTTCTCGGGATTTATCTGTTCTAGGGGTTCCCAACTGACTTGATATCATCTATAAACATGGTTAGGCCGTTATTAACTAAAGATAAGGTCAAATCATCCATTCTTATCCGAAAACCCTCTAACCGAAGCCTATAAATACAGGCCTAGGGGCTCATTTCACAGGGGCGGAATTATTATCAAGAGGGCGAGGTACTGCCGGATTGAGGAGTCAAAGGAGCACGAATTTCAACAAGGGTTGACAGATCTTGACGAGTTCTTTAGCATAAAGAAGGAGAGTTCGAGAGATCCGAAGCCCGCTTCCCCCATTTTCTTGAGATCAGGCTTGGTCTTGATCTCGAGAAGAGTGCTGAT
>BQKN01000538.1:55564-83002 GCA_022839385.1 Asparagus kiusianus | reverse complement strand
CAAATCTTATTTACCGGGTGCTAAAAATGTTTATATGGGTTGGAACAAGCTCAAGAGCTTGATATTGTTGCCTCTCTTGCTTTATATGGTTTGCTTTTAAAGATTTTATTTGATTTATGATTTCATTTGAGTGATTTATTTTCATTGAAAACATTTTGCATGATTCTCATGTTTTCTTTCTTTTGTTTTCATAAATCTATTTCCATATGCTTTTAGGCTTGTGTTTTGAGACACACTAGTTTATAATGACATATCATTATGTGTCCTCATTGTATTTTTGTATGTGAGTGGTGTTTAGCATATTTTTCATCTATGCTTGCTCACATATGTATGCCTTAGTATTCATTGCATATATTCATTAAGGCTTTTTGGTAGGGGAGCATTCCCTGTCTTTATTATTAGTTTTATACTCACCCATGTTTATTTGTAGGGGAAGCTTTCGCTCTCTCCATTCTTTTGTTTTCCCCTTTTTGATGTTATCAAAGGAGGAAAAATATTGTGAGTATTTTTTTTATATGCATGATAATTATAATTTGTATATTCATAATGAACAATCAAAAAAAGGAATAAAGTCACAGAGGTTGAACGAAGAGTTGGCCTCGACGTAGGAACTAGGGTTAGGCAGCGTCGGCAAGCACAAAGGGTGATGGATCTAGGGTCTGGTGGTCCTTGGTTTCGTGAGATCCGATCTGGATCTGAATCACAGCTTCGGTCTAGGCTTTGTGGGGCTTTGTCGGGTGGTAGTAGTTTTGTCAGGCTTCATCGGTGATGGCGTCGGCTTCGTCGAGTTTCGTCGGTAGCGACGGCGGCTTCGTAGGAGGTATGTCTGGGCTTCGTTGGACGGTAGCGGGGCTTCATCGGGCGGCAGGGACTTCATCGATGGTAGCGTCAACTTCGTCAGGTTTCGTCGGCGTTGGCGACGGCTTCATCGGAGGTATATGCATTTTTTTAATGAAAACTAGCTAGGGTTTGAAAGATACCCGCTCTGATACCATGATAAGAATTAGAGAGAATAATGTTTTGAATATAAAGCTTGCTTCAGTATAATGAATCATGGTCCCTTTATATAGGGATGAGGAAAGAGGTATACATGGTGATTACAATCAAGGAATGAATCAATCAAAATCTCCTAAATATATGCAATCTCTCAATAAAAAGGGAGGAGATCAAGGAATGAATATTCTAGGCATATGTAGAAATATTCTAACATTTGAATCCTATTCTAATTAGGAAGTTAGACTGGAGATAGGGTTTTGGTTTTCCTATATATATTCTTCTATTGTTGGAGGAAAAACTAAAAGAATAAGGGAGTAGATAGAAGATGTAGTAGAGAGAGAGCCAATATTCATGTAATCTAGGGTTAGCAGAGAGCGTAGCCTAATTCAAGAATATTATGCGAGAGACGAAGGTTTCGTGATCTTTATCTGTGCAAAAGATTACAAAGAGTGGGCTTTGGAGAGAATATAAGAATTGATTATGTATATGAGGTTGAGAGATTGAGAGACGAGAGTTGAGTGGTTCCTCTTGTAGTTCTCCCTAAGACATAGTGAATTTCTCATATTGTTGCCTCGTGGACGTAGGTCGAAGTTGGTCGACCGAACCACGTAAATCCCAGTGTTTTTTTTATTGTGGTTGTTTTATATCTTGTTGATTGTGGGTTATCTTCGAAGTTACGCATCTTGTAGTAGGCGGCGAGAGTGAAATTCCCCAACAGTAAACAGTTGAGGCCTGTTCAGATGTTGATTTTATTTATTTATATTTTTTCCTCTTCTTTTTTATACATAAATTGTTGCTCAGGTATTTGAAATTTCATTCACTTAGAGTTGGTTGTCTATTACCATCTAATAAATCTAAATAATAAATCTAAACAAGGCGGGAGATATGGCTGAAACATTACTTTTTAAGTAGTTAATTTTGAAGTTAGTTAATGAAAAAGATTTCTTGTTAATTGACAGGTATCCAATGGAGTGAGAAATCACGTGTTCCCTAAATTAGGTGTTCGTTCTAAGGATCTGAAGAACAACAGAGAAAATGTATTTTGGATAACCCATTGATGAAATTGATAAAATGATTTACATTTTTCTTGTAATATTGAGGTAATGATTTTTTGTTCTTCTGAATAGAAATATCGTGTCTATATTCCAGTTCACAAGCCAAATTTACGAAGAAACTGTCGTAATGTACTCAGATCAAAGCAGCTCCTACCTTTTTTTTTTCTTCTAATCTTTGTATTGGTATAGTGATATTTTAAATACGGAAATATTCATGCTCAAAGTGTTCCTAGTCTCTTTTGGAAAGGGAGAAAAGGTCTATTTCTTTTGTTGGTATGAAATCTAATAGTATTTCTATGCTTGTGGTTTGAACTTCATTCAACCTATTTCAAGCATGATATACTTTCCTTTTTTCCTTCTTCTTTCTTCATATTCTTTTTTCTTGATATGAGAAAGGTCTTCTTAAGTTTTGTTAAGTATGATGCATTTATTTTACTTTTAATTAACGATAGAAGTTAATACAGTTTTCATTTCTTGTTAATGAGCTCTATAATCATAAAGGATTCTACCCTTTCTTTGCGAAATGGTGTACACACACAAGAAAGCTCCTAAGCATTGTCTAAACTCTGAAATTTGATGTGGATAATTATTTTTGTATTCTGGAATATTATTCATTCTCTAAAAGGAAGATTGTGCATGTCAAACTTACATATGTAGAAAATAGTGACATTGTACAGTACGTAAAAAGTGAAAATGAAAAAAAGTAAGGCGAATGAAATTAGAGCAATTAATCAGAAAGTTTTCCAGTGACACTGTCTGTCAAAATCTTAAAATGGCATCCATCTCAACTACTTTTTAATAATTTCATCAAAGGCAAAAAATGCCCAGAAAACTGAGTACAGGCTACAAACCACTATATATGGCCTAAAAAGCTAGGGCCATGCATAAAAGACTTCTCACCTGCACACCACTCATCAAGACTTACAAGATTTGAAGGAAAACACCCCACTGAATTTTTTAGCGGACTTACTCGCAAGGGAACTCATGATGCACGTGAGTTTTAGATGAAATGGTCCAATTTCTCTTTGTCACACAATCACAAACTCCACAGAGCTTCGGCTGATGTAGACGATACCTTTTCTGCCACATCAGCAGCAACCGACATCGAACTGTACGCTATAGTACTTTCCACCTAAATCCCTTGTATTCGGCAGGAATTTGTTTTGGAGTGATGCATCATCATAATGGGTAACCTCTCTTCGTTTTACTTACCAACCAAACAAAGTATACTCTGGCAAGGTGAACGTGGACCCCACAAATCCTCCATGTTCTGGTGTTTCCTCTCAGGGTTTGTTTGTTTGCCTAAAAAATTGGGAAATCAAAGAAATGAAAACCTATTTCTAAGAAGAATTGTTTTGAGAGTGTTTAGTTTGCTAAAAAAAGAAGAAAATCAAAGAAATGAAGATGAGATGATTGTCACCTTACTATAGGATGATGTGATTGAATTTTTAAGAAAACTTGTTTTGTTGTTGTTTGGTTGGCGAAAAAAATAAGGATATGAATTATAAGAAACCTATTTCTTGTTTTCTTTTGTTTAGTTCATTCTTAAAAATAAGAAAATAGATGAGATAATATGAGTTGTCTTTATATTATTGGATGATGTAACCCCCACTTAAGGAAATTATTTTTCTAGCTTTTTGGAAGGAAATGAGTGGAAATGGAATGTTAATGAGATGAGATGAGTTGTCACAATCTTATTGGATGATGTGAGTGATTTGAAATGATGAGATGAGATGAGTTGAGTGATGTTTTGGATAAAAATAATATTTTATTAGATGTGGTCGATGAGTTGTTGGATGAAAATAATATTTTATTAGATGTGGTGGATATGATGAATGAGTTGTTGGATGAAAATAATACTTTATTAAATGTGGTGGATGAGTTGTTGGATAAAAATAATATTTTATTAGATGTTGTGGGTGAGTTTTAGTGATGGAAATGGATGAAATTGTACTTTTTGAGTTTTCATGGTTTTCATTTCTATTTCTTGGTTTTTTAGAAAATAATCAAACAGATCCAATTGTAACTGCAGTTACATGCTACTAATTAAACACCCCGTTAACGTGTTAGCAGACTTGCAGGAGATCTCATGTGGCAGTTAATTTGTACATGAAATGGCCCCATTTCTCTTTCCCACGTACACGACCACAAGTCCTTAGAGTTTCTGCTGTCGCGGACGGCGCTTTTGCGCCACATCATCAGCAATTGACACCCAACTGTAAGGGGCTGTTTGGTTGTATGTTTTTACCATGTAAAAGGATGGAAAGTGTAAAAAAGTGGGTCCCAATATCAGCTTTCATCACTTTCAATTATTTGTTTGTAGTTGTGAAAATAGTGTAAAGTGATTTCATATGCTGATGTGGCTTGTAAAGTGATTTCATAAAAAAAAGACATGATTTTAGGAGAAAGCTGACATTGAAGTAGGAAAAAATAATAAAAAATAATTCCAACCAATATGATCATTTGAGTAGGGATCACTTTTTACACTTTCCAAATAAACAATTAAAGTTATATTTGCAAACCAAACAAATAATTTATGATTCCAATAGAATCAAAAACAAACAAAGAAATGTATAAAAGTAAAATTGATGAGTTGGACAACAACATTCCAAGTTGTGTCATAAATACACAACTTTACCAACAACAACCAAACAGCCCCTAAGTCAGAGATGTCCATTTCAATGTGATGACGTGGCGAACAATGCATATGTTCCTCCATGTGAGCTGTATAGTGTCAAGGGGCCGTAGATTATCACTTCAAGATTGATCGCTGTTTTGCTCATAGATATGCATACTTGAAAGCTACAAGCACACATATTCTACCTACAACACAAAAATAATGTGCTTTTGGCTCGTTTCTCTTAGGGGACCTCTCAATTCTATCAAGTGACCTTTTTCACGTATAGAAATGGATGGATGGCTTCCTCTTGACCTTCACTATCCTTCGATTATAGAGGTAGGATAATGTTGCTTTTTTGCTTTTCTGCCACGTGGCTCGATCCAGTTCTTTGGAAAAAGAGTAATTTCATTTTAATGTGTAGAAGGCAATCATTACCAAGTTTTATGCAATTGCTGGAAATCCTTTAATTTCTAGAAGGAAATTAACATATACCTGTTAAATGAATGCAAACTTATTGAATTTTATGTTGGGTATCTGGTCATGGCAAACTAGAATAAATATTTATAATTTTGGTTTCTTGAGAGAAAGTTCATATTTCTTGATTATCTTAATAAGAACTTATAGGGTACATTTCTCATTTTTAACTATGTTGTTATGACAAATCCCCAAGATAAACTAATATCAATCACACGAAGTCATGAAAAATATCAAGAACACAGTAACACAAATATATACGTGGTTTGAGTTGTAGCCTATGTCTATGGGCGAAGGAGGAGAATAGCTTTACTAAATTGTAAGGAATATAATGTGGAGATTGTTAGTCTAAAGTATAGACCCAAAGTTGAAGCCGAAACTGGAATCAAAACGAGGGAGAAAATCGAGAAAAAACAGGAGGAGGCCTGCACGGTCGACCGTGGCGGTCGACCGCGAACGTGCACAGAAGCTGACAAGAGGCTGGAGCTGAAGGCGGTCGACCGTGCCAACCCTGTTGGGATTTTTGGTCTCGGGAATCAGTTCGGTCGACCGTGGCGGTCGACCGTGACGGTCGACCGCGCCAACACTATATGTTTTCTGCTCTCGGGAAAGTGGTTCTGTCGACCGCGATACCTGTGCGGTCAACCGTCATAGTCGACTGTGACGCAATCAAACAGTTTCCTAAACTATTTTGGATTTTGTTTCTTTTAGGACTCTATATATACCTAAACGTTTTTTTAGGGCTAATATATACACACGAAAAATGAGAGTTTTTAACAGCAAAAAAAGAGAGGATCTCAGAGAGATAAAACCCTAGTTTGAGAGCTTGTATTTCTTCTTTAATTAATCAAAAGAATTGTGTGGTGTGGCTCCTGAGGATGTAGGCACGCTGCCGAACCTCGTTAAATCTGTGTGTTCGTCTCCTTTATTATTTATGCAAGTTTTTGATCTTTATTTGAGGCGAATTTTCCTACTTTCCTACTTTCAACACAAGGTCCGGAAGGGCAAGGGTTCGATTTGATTGTTTCGAATCCCCAACAACTGGTATCAGAGCTTCGTTCAGCAATTTGTGTGAAAATCATGGCAGAGGAAATCAAATCTAAGATCGAGAAGTTTGACGGCTCAGACTTCGCCTACTGGAAATCGCAGATGGAGGATTATCTGTACCAGAAGGACTTGTATCGCCCGTTGATGGGCAATGATAAGGGACAAAAGAAAGAGGAGTCAGATGATGATTGGGAGATATTAGATAGGAATGCTTTAGGGCAAATCCGGTTGTCGCTCAACAAAATCAGTAGCCCATAACATATTAAAGGAGAAGACGACGGTGGGGCTTATGGTAGCGCTCGCGAAGATGTACGAGCAACCATCGGTAGTAAACAAGATGCATCTCGTCAAGACTCTTTTCAACCTCAAGATGGCAGAAGGACGGTCCTTCACAATGCATCTCAGCGAGTTCAACATGATTGTTGATCAACTTATCTACGTAGACATCACGTTTGATGACGAAGTGCAGGCCCTACTCTTACTATCGTAGTTCCTGGATAGTTAGGCAGGTTGTGCGATGGCAATAAGCAATTCGGTGGGAAAAGAGAAGTTAAAGCTGAGTGAGGTTGTTAGCGTGATTCTATCCGAGGAGATTAGAAGGAAATCGTTCGAATCAGAAGGTTTAGGTTCAGCTCTAAGTTTCGAGCAGAGAGGCAGAAGCCAGAAGAAAGGAAACCAGAACAGGAATCGGTCGAAATCAGTGAAGAAGAGGTCGAACTCGAAGGTTAGGCCTATTAAAGGAAAGTATTGGAACTGTGACCAGGAGGGCCATATGTCTTTAGTCTGCAAGAGTCCAAAGAAGGATGCAGGTAAGCAGGAGGCTCATATCGTGCATGATGCCTTGATCCTTGCTATGGATAGCGACTCAGATTCTTGGGACATCAACTTAGGAGCCTCTTTCCACGCCACTGCCAACAGGAAGTTTTTTCAAAATTATATAGCAAGGGACTTTGGAAAAGTGTATTTAAGGAATAACGAGCCATGTAATATTGTTGGAAAGGGTGAAGTGCAGATTCAGATGAAGGGCTCTAAATGGACCTTGAAGAACGTAAGACACGTTGTAGGCGGTAAAAATTACATTTACAGATAAGGCTTGAAATCCTCCTGCATATCCGGGTCGCTCGCACAACTTGAAAGTTGAATTCACGAGCACGAAGAGAGATCACTCGTGTACTTAACTCACTAGCCCGAGCCAAGACCACGTGATCACCAAACTCACCTACACACCTGGGCGATCCGCCAGGCAATCAGAAACTCGCTTGCACATCTGATTTACCTGCGCGAGTCAAATCTACTCACGAGCTGAACCCGCCTGTATAGCTAGGCGATCGGCAAACTCGCCTGACTCACTAGAGTACTTGACGGCTGTGATATCACGTACAGGGATAAGTCTTCTCCTTTACCACGACGTGAAGGAAAGGAGAACAGTACTATGAGCCCATCAGGCAGCCGTCCACAGTACGAGCGGCTAGTCGAATCCACACTATCGCTAAACTTGCCTGCACACTTGACGCTCCTGCATGAGTCAAGTTTGCTCAAGAGTTGAACTCGACCGCATATCCAGGCAATCAGCTAAGCAACAAGCTCGCCAGGCACGCCAGAGTACTATGCGGCCGTAATATCACGTACTGTGATGGGTCTTCCCATTTCCCACGACGTGAAGGGAAGGAGCACAGTGCTCCGAGCCCATCAAGCAGTTGCTCATAGTACGAATGAGAAGCATGGCATCTCTCAACAGTAGATGGTCACATCCCATGATTCAGAGAGCGACCATGCAATCTCTCCTCTATTTAAGAGCCTCTCCTGACTACGGGAAGGAGGTTCAAGGTTTGTTCATTGACAGTCCATTGATACAATCAGCAACCAGACCATCAGCTTTCGGCTCCCGAGTGAGCGAAGGATCTGCTCTTTGCAACATTTCTGCACTGTAGCATCTTCCTTGAGTTCTCGGCCTCGATCCCCATTAAACTCGGAGACTCGAACTCGATTAACATGAGCTTCTACTGTGCACTAAAGCTCACCAGCAACCTCGATCGAATCATCCAAGGGAAGAAGACTCAGTATGAGAACTGAGCGAAGCATCCTATCGCTACCGAAGTCCACACATTAAACAAGGAGGGGATTCCTTCTGCTTCTGTTGTAATTTCGATTCATTAGTTTGTAATAAGCTGTTTTTATCAATACAAACAAAATCCTTATTTCGGGAAATCAAAATTTACACATGCAGAAGATGGCGACCACAGTGGGAGAAGCTGTTTTCTCAACCAAAATGGTGGTAGTGCAGTTCGACAAGGTTTCTGTCAGGATGACCGTGGAGTCCCTAGAAATCGAGTTCGACCAAGCCAAGTACAAAGAGTACTTGTCTTCCTCCTCCTCTGGTGGCAATGCATCTCGCAAATGCCACAGAGTCGTGCGTAGAGGTCGACCTCAAACGGTCAAAGCCTCCACACCTGAGGACTCTATCCGAGTCATAGCAGGGGAGCCTATTCCCTCCGAATTGATCAAGGCCAAGCCAAGGGTCAAGAGCATAGGGCGAAAGACTGCTAAATAGGTCACCAAACGACCCTTGCAGACCCTCACTCAAGAGGAGACGGTGGTTCGCCTCTGCACAGACCATGCTGTCATGAGCCGCACAGATTCTCCTCTCTTAAGAAGAGCCCGACAACGGCGACGACAGACCCTTGCCCAGTAGAAGGCTCAGACAATCACCTCGTATGACGGCCCGAATTATTATTCAGGTTTGAAAAACGCAAAACGGAGATGCAACCCTTCCAATGCTGAGGAAGTCACCAAACCAGGTGCACTCTCACGTGCAGGCATGATTCGCTCTGACCACAACACCTCCCATTTCGGTGAGTCTAGTACTCCTAGCAAGCTTGGTCACCTAAGTTAGCTAACCAAAACAGATGGACTTTGCTTCTTAGATTACATCCCTGAAGCAAACAGATCACGCAGATCAGGCGAGCCCACCCAAGCAGGCAGGCCGTCAGGAGCAGGCAAGCCCCATCGAATCCGCTCGACGGGTAGACGTCGCAGCCAAATGAGCCTTAATAAAAAAGGCAAACAGTAGGAGAAACCTCCCAAACTTGCCTGCATAAACAAAGGGTCAAAGTTTGCCTGCAGGCAGGAACTTGCCCGAGTGCGATGACTCGCCTATCAAGGCGAACTCACCTAACTCCAACACTTAACCATTCCACCCAGCGTACACAATAGGGTTCATCCAAACCTTTCTCATGCGATTGCTTGGTTGACCCCTCTGGTGTCGGGAGTTGTCGTCAACCACCCGCAGAAGATTTTCGGGGTTACCTAACTCGCAAATGCACCATACATGAGGTGAATCCTCAGCGTTACTGTGAAAGGCTTATCTAAATAGTACTCACCGACTGCCAGTGTATAGGAACGGCAAAACCTTCAGTGTTCGAAAGACTTGCTCAACGACCTTCCCAACCGAGATCTTTTCGTCGAAGGCGTAGCCACCAAAGAAGGCACGTCGTCGATGAGTTAGAACTCTTGTCTGCTACGGTTAACGTGATAGGGAAGGGTAAGAATGTACTTCCAGATCCCTAGACTTGGACTCCTTCCTGGGACCCTATCACCCACTAGTTCAACGCGAGCGTGACAGGATATTCCTGCACACCCACAGTCGTACAGGAGTAAACATCACGCTAGATTATGCTCTCCTAGCACCCCCTTCCGGTGGTGAAGAGGAAGTTTTCTCAGCGGTGGCCACATCCCAGACATTACACTCTAGTCACGGTGAGTCAGCGAGGGTGCACATGGCTGAAACCTCGAGTGATCAGACGATCGCCCAAAAGTTTGAAGAACATCAGGTCACCATCGAGTTCATAAGAGACATATTGGATCAACTTCTGAACAAAAAGTAGAAAAATAAGAAGGCCACATGTACCCCGCGGAAGCCGGTGGGAGGCAAGGAATGGGAACCTACTCCTAATCAGACAACCGAATAAGAGGATAATGTCGAACTCCTGTCGGATCACTCCTCAAAGTCGTCGGCAGGAACGTCACGCACCAGGGGTACTACCCGAGACAGGAGATTCGATGAGTTCCAAAGACAACTTAATACCTTGAAGCTCCAACAAAACATGAAGAAACTAGGGTGGTCAGACCATACCCTATCGAGTGGGACATAGTCCCCTACCCAGCGAAGTTCAAACCCATCAGTTTGGTGCAGTTTGATGGCAAGGGCTCTCCCTCGCAGCATATCTACTACTTTATGTCCCAAACCGGGTTCCTTACGGGGAACGATGTGATTCTCACTCGGCTGTTCATCAGCACCCTCAAAGGGGTAGCGTTCAAATGGTTCCGCAAGTTAGAACCCAGCTCTATCACATCATAGTCCAATGCGGAAAGGCTCTTCCTGCCTCGCTTCTTTGACGATGACACCGAGGTATCGATGGCCACTCTCCTTGCTGAAAAGCAAAGGAAGTCGGAGTCAGTTAATGACTTTATGAAGAGGTTCAGGGACCAATCAGTTCATTACCGAGACCAAGTCTCCGAAGCCACGCTGATTGAGATGTGCTGTAATAACCTCTTAATCCATATTCTGTCCAAGGTTGGCGCGGTAGAAACCCGAACCTGGAAGGAACTCATCCAACAAAGCGAGCAGGTTAAGAATATGATCAAGAGACTCGAGTCCGAGGAGCCTCACCTCAAAAAGGGAGCCGTAGAGCCGAACACGCCTAAGAATCCCCCTCGATCGAGAGGAAAGGAGATCATGGCCGTTGATTCCCCTCCGGCACCAAAACTAACCCAAAAGCTCAAGCCTAGGCCATTTGAACAACGTCCCCCAAGGCAATACGACTTTAGGGGGGACTAAGTGGTGGAAACCCTCGGTACTCTCATCAAGAGCAATAGGATTAAGCTACCGGAAGTCACAAAGCCTGAGGAGGGCAACAAAACCGGTGATCTGAGCTACTATGCGTACTACAGGTTCCTCGGTCACCCTACCTCCCAATGTTATATCCTCAAGGATAAGCTTCAGGCCATCTACGATGTGGGGGTCCTAAAGAAGGAGAAGGTACAGAAATAGGTGACCACAAATATGATCACTCTGAGTTTCGGAAAAGATCTCCCAGAGGTTTGGGCACCAGCAGGAGTGGTTCCTATCCCTAAGACGATCCTAAAGATTACTAACAACGATCCTCACAATCAACAAGGAAAAGGTTTAGTGTCCCAAAATTTTCCATAAGGTCAAGTAATATGGGTCCACCCGGACCTCCTCGGCAATGAGCAATGGACTTCAAAGCCTTCGAGGAGGACCAAAGGTAAACCTTGCAACACCGTCTCCGCTATCCCAGATGAAGGCAAAACGGCCGTAGCCGCCCTCACCGACTCCGATGAGGATGCTGTCACCTTAGCCACCAGGGTGGGCAAAGATTTCGCCAAGAATTACCCTACGAGGGCGGAGGATCTGATGGGACACTCCACGCGACCACCCGCAATAGCCCCTCCAAAGCCCGATGCGACGAGCTCGAGTAGACAACCTTTTCGTTTCAACGTACTCGCGTAGCTGAAAAATATCCTAGCCAGAATCACCATGTACTAACTCTTGCATCTGTCTAGACCTACACGAGAGGCTCTACAAGAGGCATTAGCTGATTTAGAGGTCTTCCCCACACACTTCTCATCCACAAGGGAAGAAGACATGGAAAAGAAGTGCTTACAGTGCTGTCAAGCATCCGAACGACAGGTCCCCTACATTACGTTCACCCCTGAGGACATGCTAATTAAAAGCACTTCTCACGATCAACCCTTGTACTTCACGGGGTACATCAGTTCCTCCAAAGTGGATCGAATCCAAGTCGACCCGAGATCCGCATTGAGCATTGTCCCCCTAAAACTTATGCAGCACCTGGGGGTCCCCCAGAAGCGTCTTTCCACGACAACTATAACCATCTTTGGCTTTAACGCTATCGGGACGAGGCCGCTTGGGAAGATCCGCCTAAAGTGTCATATAGGAGACATGAAGATAGAGATCACCTACTACGACATCGACATCAAGCCTTCCTACAACGTGCTGTTGGGACGACCATGGATCCACAACAACTGCATTGTCCCATCCACATTGCACCAATACCTAAAGTACGTGAATAACTATGATCGGGTGAAAATAGTAGTTGCCGACAAACAACCCTTCAAAGGAGTCAAGAAATACTTCATGGATTCCCTACTTTACCAAGACTCCGACGAACCACTGGTCGAGGAGCCCGGAAGTGGCAATGAAGCGGATAGTGAACCCAAATACGGCGACAGCCTTATCCTGAATGATTTTGAATTGATTGTAATTAGCTACGAAAGCCACAATGTAACCGACGTTATCCAGGCGGACGAGATTATCTTGAATGAGAAGTTCAACTTTGCTTACTTGTTATCTTGCCCAACATCTGAGGAAGACTTGCCTAATGATTCGATGTCGGGGCTGTACAATGACTCTTCCCTACACTTTCCTGTCTACTCGGCGAGTGGTACAAAGGGACAAATGATTGAGTCTTCGCAGGTTGTATTCGTTGTGCCTGCCCGGGAGGGTTATCAAAGGGATATCATCTTTGGTAGGATAGACCATCCCTTGCGCACATTGTGGGACGAATCCGAAGAAGAAGAACCCTGACCCTAGTTTTTACAATACAGTCAAACAGCGAAGTGCATGATAAAGGACATAGGTTACGACTTTGCTCGTTAAGAAGGCCTGAACTACGGCCGAGGGTGGAAGATGGTCATCCGACCCGCCTATGTGCCTAAAGGCCAACCCTCGAATTACTTCACCAAGACTCGAAGAGGCTTGGGCTACACTTCTTCCTCATCAGAGTTGTTCTACAATTTCGACGAGGATTCTGATGAACCCTACTCAGATGATCGATCATCAGCATCCTTAGCATGGGACTCAGACGTCAGTATGGGTGACTTATTCAGAGACCTCACAGTCAATTTGGCTATGACTGATCCTACCGAAATGGCAGAGGATGACCAGGACCCACTTTATGATGAATCGTGGGACCGCCACGTCAACGCTCAATGGAGCAGTCGCTTCGAGCAACGTGAACCGCCCACTGAGGATGAAATCCTCCAAGTAAATATGGGCGATGAGACTAACCCCAAGCCCATATTTATCAGTAGTAGCTTACCTTCCTAAGAGAAGGAAGGCCTCATTGCCCTCATACGGGAATACATTGATGTCTTCGCATGGAATTATGAGGACATGACGGGCTTTGATCCTCAAATCACCATGCATCGCCTCAATATCGGCTCAGATGCCAAACCCGTCAAGCAACAGCAGAGACGGTTTCGTCCACAAATCATGGAGGTAATCGAGGCTGAAGTGAAGAAGCTGATCGAATCCGGCTTCATTAGAGAAGAACAGCACCCCGATTGGGTAGCCAACATTGTTCCAGTCCTGAAGAAAAATGGTAAGATCCGCATCTGCATTAACTTCAGAAACCTCAACGCCACTTGCCCAAAAGACGAGTTTCCCCTACCCATCATAGATGTCATCATTGATAACACGTGCGGGTTTGAGAGAATGTCCTTTATAGATGGATTCTTAGGGTATAATCAAATCAAGATGCACCCTGACGATGAAAAGCATACTTCGATTAGAACTCCAATGGTGGTATACTGCTACACGGCCATGCCTTTCGGACTCAAAAACACCGGCTAAACTTATCAACGTGCTATGAGCATAATTTTTTAAGACTATCTGCGAAAGACAGTCGAGTGCTATGTGGACGATTTGGTCGTAAAAAGCCGCAGCAAAGACGACCATCTCCAAGACCTTAGAGTGATGTTCGAACTCATGAGAACTCATCAACTCAAGATGAATCCAATGAAATAATTCTTAGGGATGTCCAGTGGTAAATTCCTTGGATTCGTAGACATGACAAAAGTGATCCGCATCGACCCAGATAAGGTGAGAGCTATCCAAGAGCTTCGACCGCCCTGAAATTTTAAAGAATTAAGGGGCCTCCAAGGATGTTTGGCTTATATCCGGAGGTTCATCTCAAACCTTTTGGGTAAATGCTAACCCTTCACTAAATTGATGAAGAAAGTTGTCTCCTTTGTATGGGACGAGCCCTGCCAGCAGGCCTTCAAAGAGATCAAAGCTTATCTCTTGAGCCTACCAGTCCTGGCAACTCCGATCTCGAGAAAGCCATTTCTCATCTATATACGAGCCATGGAGTATTCTCTGGGCACCCTCCTGGCGCAAAATGACGATGCTAGCCATGAGCAAGGTATCTACTACCTAAGTAGAACTCTGCAAGGCACTGAACGATGGTATCTCATGGTCGAAAAGGAGTGCCTAGCCTTAGTATTCGCTATCCAAAAGATGCGACATTACCTAGTTGGCAAAACCATCCATGTCATTTCTCGGATAAACCCCATCCGAGTTTTCATGACACAGCTTACGACCTTAAATTGGCGTCTGGCCAGTGGGTACTCCTGTTGTCCCAATACGATATCCACTTCATGCCGTAGAAATCAGTCAAAGGACAGGCCATCTGCGATCTCATGGCCACCGAAGTCCTAGTACAATATCAACTTATTCGAAGACTTTCCAGATGAACCCACTGAAGTCAACACAACCTCCCCGATAGAGGTTTAGCAGATGTTCTTTGATGGTGCGCCTCGCGTCGGCACGAGTGGATCTATTGTGGCAGGAGTGGGGGGTCTTCATTTCCCCACATAACCACGTATTACCCTGAGCCTTTTCTCTGACTGAGTTATGCACCAACAACGTGGCTGAGTACAACGTGCTGCTCACCGGGCTCGAATTGGCTAAGGAGTTGGAGATAACGAGAGAATACGAAGTTAGGAATGACGATTTGATCCCACTTCATAAAACAGCTATCAAACTAGTTGAGTCCTTCGAAAACTTCCACATCGAGCATGTGCTTCATGTTGGACCCTAAAGGGGGAGGGGGTGATTAGGGTCTTATGCTAATCCAATTTGATTTAAATGCCAATTAAGACTAATTAACAAATTATCCTAGCAAGTATAAGATACAACAAAATATGTGAGCTAGGATAAGTGATATACACAAGGGTAAACAAAAATAAACAAGATAGTGGATGAAATAAATAATGAGCAATGGACAATAGCAATAAGAAATATAAACATAAAGAAGTGCGCCAAAGCAAACTCAAGCACACGATATGATCATGGAGTTCAGACCTTCCATCCTACGTCTCCGCTCCCCACTCCCGGGGAGAAATCCACTATCACAATTGGGTTTTCTACGCTCACCCGATAAATGTTTACACCTCATAATGTCGGTTTTTAACGCTCACCGATCAACGTTCACACCCCACACTCTCACTCGGTTTTCTAGCTCACCGAATACTTTCCAACAACACACTCGGTTTTCTAGCTCACCGGAAACCTTACAATCTCACAATATAACAAATGATTTGTTCTCTACAATAGATGAGAATACAATATAAGCTCACTCTCAATGATACAATCCCACAACCAAAATTATATTATGAATGTAAATACAATAAGCTCAATGTGGGTGTGTGTAAAAAAGAGAATAAATAAGACTTAACTCAAGAAGAACTAGCAATAAAATTGATATGAAATACAATAGTAAAAATGCTAGGAAATAGAGTTAAGGAAACTTCTCTATAAACACAAAGAGAGGATGATAAAATATTAAAGATGAACTCTTCAACAACTGATGTAAGCTCCTCTTTGTAAAAACAAACCCCAAACTTAAAACAAACTAAAATAGGCTTAAACTCTTGTTAAACTTTTGTTTAAAAACTTCTTAGATCATTTTGGTAGTTGGGGTTTGAGGCGTTTATATAGGAAGAGAAACCAACAGCAAAACTCCCAACCAAATTTCCCAAAAACCCAAAAAAAGTTTTTCAGATTCTGTACAAAAACAGCCGTTGGGCATACGGTGGTCGACCGTGAAAATCTCACGGTCGACCGCGAGCCACTTTCGAGGCTCAGAAAATTCCAGAAACTTTGACGGTCGACCGTGGCGATCCACCGTGGGAATTTTCAAGCTGACGGTCAACCGTGACGGTCGACCGTGAAAGTTGTTGTTGGCTTCGCAGGTTAAAACCAAAGACGCGGTCGACCGTTGCGGTCTACCGTAAACTGACATATGAGAAAATAGGTTTGAAAGTTGATTTTTTTAATTTTAAAACCCTGTTTAAAGATATCAAATAAATTTAGAAAAATATAAACTTTGGAAAATGATTTGTAGACATGATAATAAACATGCTACAAAATATCATAATTTTGCAAAATAGTCCAAAACACGAAAATGTAAACATATGAGTTTTGACATTTTAGCTTAACCATGTTTTGAAACATTACAAAATAATTTTGTAAACTTAATAAAAGATATAAACTATTGTTATGAAGTTTATAAATAATGAATATAGTATTTTTACAAGTACAATAGAATATGAAACATATGAGTATGAATATGAATATATATTTGTTTCATATTTATGAAATTAAACCAAACTAATTTATCCACGTAAAAACAAACATGTATGAATATAAATATTTATTTATATGCTAGTAAAATCTTTGTTTGTGGATAAACCAAAATCCAAAATGTGTACATATATATATAACTATATATATATATATACATAGAAACTAATAAAATGTGTGTGTATATGATATTGAGCTTAAAGTACTTAACACACATAATATAACACCTAAACTAATTATACCCAAGCTTGTGATCTTTAACGAAGCTCTATCTTGGTACACTCGCGGATGAAGCTTGAACTTGAATCTTTGATTTGAATTACAAGGCTTCAACCACTATTCCATCAACCTCCATTTGATATGATCGTTATGGCGCAATCTATCCAACCTCCAATTCGTTGTTTGCCTAGAATAAATACGAAAACACAAACACTAGACAAACAACATTAGAAGTAAATTGTTTGTTAAACATCATCAAAATAAGAAGGCCAACAATCTCCCCCTTTTTGATAATGATAAACAATTTACAAAAAAGATATATGCATGAAAGGAAATGAATATCCAATATTATAATTATCATGCATATAAACAAAAAGAATATACTCATAATATTTCTCCCCCTTTGACAATATCAAAAAGGGACAAAAGGATGAAGAGAGCGAAAGCTCCGGATATCAATATGCATGGGTGAGTATAAAAACAATAATAGAAAAGGGAAGACTCCCCCTATCAAAATGCCTTAATGAATATATGCAATGAATGCTAAGACATACATATGTGAGCAAGCAAGAAACACGCTAAACATAACTCACATACAAAAAGACAATGAGAACACATATAAATATGTCAATATAAAAATAGTGTCTCATTAACACAAAAAAATATATAAAAACCATATAAAAAAATAGATTTATGAAAACAAAAAAAGAGGAACATAAGAATCATGCAAAAAGTTTTCAAATGGAAATAAATCAACCAACAGAAATCATAAATCAAAGTTTATATCCAAAAACAATGTTTGATCAATAAATAGAACTTTCTTTGTATAACTTGATCAAACCACATATAGAATGTATTATAAGGCACACATAGATGATCCATAAGCACAAACACATAAATATCATCATATAAGTAAAGTATAATGAATTTAAAGAAACAAATCAAAACAAGATTTTTGACAAAATGCAAGAGAGGCAACAATTTATCAAGCTCTTAAGCTTGTAACAACCCATATAAGGACTTTTAGTACCTGGTAAACATGATTTGGGAATAAACATTCAATAAACCCGAGGGTTATATAAACACAAACCTCTCAAAAATCAAAACTAATAATCATAAAAATAAAATATTTAATCAATTAAAAGTTGTTTTTGAAGGATCGCTGGAATGGCACTCAAACACTAGAAGGGGGGGTTGAATAATGTTTATGAAATCTAATGCGGAAACTTTAAATTTTAATAAAATAATATCACAAAGATTAAGAAAGATCAAACCAATGTGTAGACAATCACAGAAAATTGCATACGCAAACACAAGGATTTATACCGGTTCGGTCCTCCAGACCTACATCCAGTCCCCAAGCCTCGCTTGAGATTTCTCCACTATTTTCACTTGCAAACCGCAAGCACTTGCAACCCGCAAACAAACAGTACAACCTTGACAATCTTCAATTGCCAATGCCACAACAATCTCTTCTTTCAAGAGATTATCAAACTGCAACAAAATGGTACAACTTTCTCTTCCTATAAGCCTTGATGTGTAGATGTGAGTGACTTACAATAGGCTATAGGAATGGCTTTTGTTCTAGAGTAATGGAGTTTTAATCAAGAACAAAACTGAAAACAACATTCAGTTTTTCTCTTCAAAGATGGAGTTAAGAACTCAAGAAAAACTAAAGTTTATAGAAAGAAATCTTATTATTTAACTTCAGAACTTAACACCTATTTATAGGCACAAGTTTAGTTTAAAATATTTCAAAAATAACTGCAAAAACGTTCATGTTAATTTGAAAATATGACTGTTAGAAGTAACTGCTTGGTCGACCAGATTGAGGCCTGGTCGACCAGAAAGACTTCCTAGAACTTGTATGGTCGACCAGATTGACTGTATGGTCGACCAGACAGGCTTCCTGAAACTTGTGTGGTCGAGACTAAAGCCTCTGGTCGACCAGGTCCATATCTGGTCGACGAGACAGAGATTTTTCTGAATTTCTGTTTCAGGTTGTTATATCTGGTCGACCAGACATTTCTTTGGTCGGCCAGAAACTATGTTATACATAGTTTCAATAGTTTAATAAGTTATTCATTTGTTGATTATACTTAGGATTATACTTAGAATATTTTCTATGATCTTCTAAGTGAGTAGTGTGTGTTGTGTGTGTGATCAAGGCTTGTACAAAGATTCTAAAAGAAAAGACAAAATTATATCACTCTTGTAAAGTATATTTTCTTCTTGAAGCGCGAAGTGACTTGATTAACTTCATCTTTTGATCTTTGAAATCTTGTTGTTGATATAGCCTTAATATCTTGATTGTTGCTTTGAGATGTATATCTTGAATCTGCAGTAAAATATGTTAGATAAATAATGATTTGTTATCATCAAAATACAAGAGATATTGTAACATCAACCATGTTTCCAACAGTTTTTATATATAAAAATTTAGAACATGTTTTTCAAAACCAAGGGAAAAAATAAAAACATTAAAATTCTTGGTTTAAAAATCAAATTTGTTTTGGTACCCAAGTATTTGTGGTACCAAAAAATTTCGGGACATGACCCCTATCATTTAAGCTCAAAACCCTAGGGTTATGAAACCACTTGGGCGCATATGGTGTATTAGCACGGTCAAAACAAAAATTATACACATGACCTTTCCGATTGCAATAGGTGCAATGAAAAGGTTTAAATGATTTGTGTTGACCAAGTGGGCATGCACGGGAATCATTTGCAAATGAAGATTTTTCTTTTAAATTATATCGCAAATGAGAAACATCATTAAACAAAGGTGGTTTACTTGAGAAATTTGGTAAGTTTGAATATTTTTTCAAATCAAAACAAAATTTCGCCAAATGGCCAAATCTACCATAAACATCACATTTAAAAACATGTGGTCTACTAAAAACATTTGGCAAATGAGATTTCTTTTTCAAATCAAAACAATATTTTGCCAAATGACCAAAACGATCACAATGATCACATTGATACACATGAGCATGCTTATGATGTACTTTTTGTGCATGTGTGTGTACATGTGATGAAGAAACTTGATGACATGCACAATGAGCATTAGTATTCTTATGTTTGTGTGCATCATAGCAAAATTTTGCTAGATAGCCTTTTCGGCCACAAATGGAACATTTGTAAATTTTGCTATACAAGTGTGCATAGTATGTAGGTGATTTTGTAGCACTAAATTTAGTACACTTGTCCATAAGTCTTATGGTTATCAATACATGTTTTCAAAGTCGAATATAAAGATGAAATGTGTTTATTCTTAAGATTCAAATCTTCATTATTAGGCACATATGCATTTTTATTAGAAGTAGAACATATATAGTCATTTATAAAGGAAGCAGTATTAATTTTTATGTTCTCTACTTCTAATGTGGCATTATCTTTTTCATGAGATAAGTTAGTTATAGATGTGGTTAATTTTTCATTTTATAAAATTAACATGTCATTGTTTTCTTTAAGCATGGTATTTTCTTTTGCAATGACATCCAATTTTGACACTAGCTCCTCATGATCGGATTCTAAATTATCATGCTTGCTTTTTAAATCAATAAAATTATTTGGCAATTTCTTGTAGGCATGCAATAATTTTTCACTAGCACAAGCAAGTTCATTACTAGATAGATCATTAGTGGATTCGAACTTGCAAACCTCACTAGGGCTATCGCCTAGTGGTCGTGTGCATGATGAAGAGGCTCCACATGAACTAGAAGCGGAATCCTTCAAAGCTTGTCAGATCGCCTCCAAATTTCCTTGATGTGCTTCTATAAGTTTCCATAAGGTGTAAGCACTATCAAAATGAACAAACTTATTAGACATAGATGAATCAAGAGCATTTAGCAAATATTCTAACAAAATATTGTTCATTATAAATATACGATGATCATTTTTATTCAACTTGGATTTCTCCGAAGTGGGCACAATATAATCATCATCTATAATTTCCCATAAATCAAAATGTTTAGATTGAACAAAGAGTTTAAATCTAACACACCATTGGGCATAGGGAAAATTATCTAAACGAGGAGCAACATTAATGGCATAACCTAAACAAGGTGCACAATTTATGTCCATGATAAATAAGCAAGACAAATGTAATTAAATCAAGATTATTACAAAAAGAAGATAACTTGGATCTTTAACTCAAGGCGATTAGTCCTTAAATCAAAGAGCACCAAGCTCTGATACCAATTGTTGGACCCTAGAGGGAGGGTGATTAGGGTCTTATGCTAATCCAATCCGATTTAAATGTCAATTAAAACTAATTAACAAATTACCCCAGCAAGTATAAGATACAACAAGATATGTGAGCTAGGATAAGTGATATACACAAAGGTAAACAAAATAAACAAGATAGTGGATGATATAAATAATGAGCAATGGATAATGGCGATAAGAAATATAAACATAAGAGAAGTGCGCCAAAGCAAACTCAAACACATGATATGATCACGGAGTTCGGACCTTCTGTCCTACGTCTCCGCTCCCCACTCCCGGGGAGAAATCCACTATCATAACAGGGTTTTCTACACTCACCCGAATAACGTTTATACCTCATAATGTCGGTTTTCAACGCTCACCGATCAATGTTCACACCTCACACTCTCACTCGGTTTTCTAGCTCACCGAAAACTTTCCAACAACACACTCGGTTTTCTAGCTCACCGAAAACCTTACAATCTCACAATATAACAAATGATTTATTCTCTAAAATAGATGAGAACACAATGTAAGCTCACTCAATGATACAATCCCACAACCCAAATTATACTATAAATGTAAATACAATAAGCTCAATATGGGTGTGTATAACAATAAGAATATATAAGACTTAATAAAAGAAGAACTAGCAACAAAATTGATATGAAATACAATAGTAAAATTTCTAGGAAATAGAGTTAAGGAAACTTCTCTATAAACACAAAGATAGGATGATGAAATATCAAAGATGAACTCTTCAACAACTGATGTAAACTCCTCTTTGTAAAAACAAACCCCAAACTTAAAGCAAACTAAAACAAGCTTAAATCCTTGTTAAACTTTTGTTTAAAAACTTCTTAGATCATTTTGGTAGTTGGGGTTTGAGGGGTTTATATAGGAAGAAAAACCAACAGCGAAACCCCCAACCAAATCTCCCAAAAACCCCAAAAAATATTTTTCAGATTCTGTACAAAAAGAGCTATTGGGCATACGGCGGTCGACCGTAAAAATCTCGCGGTCGACCGTAAGCCACTTTCGAGGCTCAAAAAATTTCAAAAACTTTGACGATCGACCGTGGCGGTCGATCGTAGGAATTTTCAAACTGACGGTCGATCGTGGCAGTCGACCGTAAAAGTTATTGTTGGCTCCGCAGGTTAAAATCAAAGGCGCAGTCGACCGTGACGGTCGACCGTAAACTGACATATGAGAAAACAGGTTTGAAAGTTGATTTTTTGATTTTAAAATCCTTTTTAAAAATATTAAATAAATTAAAAAAATATAAAACTTTAGAAAATGATTGTAGACATGATAATAAACATGCTACAAAATGTCATAATTTTGCAAAATAGTCTAAGACACGAAAATGTAAACATATGAGTTTTGACATTTTAGTTTAACCATGTTTTGAAACATTACCAAATGATTTTATAGACTTAATAAAAGATATAAACTATTGTTATGAAGTCTATAAACAATGAATATAGTATTTTCACAAATACAATAGAATATGAAACATATGAGTATGAATATGAATATATATTTGTTTCATATCTATGAAATTAAACCAAACCAATTTATCCACGTAAAAAAAACATGTATGAATATAAATATTTATTTATATGCTAGTAAAAACTTTGTTTGTGGATAAACCAAAATCCAAAATGTGTACATATATATATAACTATATATATATATATATATACATAGAAACAAATAAAATGTGTGTGTATATGATATTGAGCTTAAAGTACTTAACACACATAATATAACACCTAAACTAATTATACCCAATCTTGTGATCTTCAACGAAGCTCTATCTTGGTACACTCGCGGATGAAGCTTGAACTTGAATCTTTGACTTGAATTACAAGGCTTCAACCACTATTCCATCAACCTCCATTTGATATGATCGTTATGGCACAATCCATCCAACCTCTAACTTGTTGTTTGCCTAGAATAAATATGAAAATACAAACACTAGACAAACAACATTAGAAGTAAATTGTTTGTTAAACATCATCAAAACAAGAAGGTCAACACTTCACTCCAAGAATACGCACGCAGACGCTCTGGCATCATTAGTAGCTAACCTGGCCCTACCGCTAGGGACAGATCAGCGTGTCACGGTCGCGAGCCGACAACTCTTCCAGCCAGAAGAAGTTTTGGAAGTGAACACTACCCACCAGATTTCGGATCAACCCGACCCGAAAGATTGGCTTCTCCTGATCATCGATTACGTCTTGTACAACATGCTGCCCAAAGATGTCAGAGAGAGAGAGTCTGTCCACTAGTGCACCTCAAGGTTCTACTATGACTCGACCACAAAAGCGTTGTATCGTAGATCGTATGACGGTTTGCTGCTTCGATGTCTTTCAAAGACAGAAGCACAGCTCTGTGCAAAGCCCACGATGGTACCTGCAGGTCTCACCAGCCCGGACCCAAGCTTTGGGATCATCTATGGAGGATAGTCTACTTTTGGCCCAGGATCGTCGGTGACGCAGTTACTTACACCAAACGTTGCCATACGTGCCAAATCCACGCCAATTATATGCACCAACCTCCTGAAGACCTACACCCAACGACAGCGTCATGGCCATTCAAAGCATGTGGGATGGATATCGTCGGGCTAATATCCCCACCATCAGCAAGGGATCACCATTTAATCCTTGCAATCACCGACTATTTCTCCAAATAGGCAGAAGTCGTCCCCTTAAGAGAAGTCAAAACCAACGACGTGATTAAATTCATCAAGCATCACGTCATATACCGATACGGCATGCCTCAACGTATCATTCACGACAACAGCACACAATTCATTAGTCATGCATTCACCCGGTTCTGCGACAAGTTTAGAATCCAGAACCTTTCCTCTACAGCTTATAGCCCTTCAACGAATGGTTTAGCCGAAGCCTTCAACAAAACAATCGTCAAAATCCTGACCAAGCTGACCTCCACTAGCAAACGCGAGTGGAACAAAAAGTTTGGCGAAAGCTTATGGGTGTATCGCACGACGGTCCGCACGCCGATCGGCACCATGCCTTACCCATTGGTATATGGTTGTTAGGCCGTGTTACTATTAGAGATTCAAATTCTATCTCTCCACGTCACTCTAGCGACAAGGATGACGACCGAGGATAACCACCAACGGTGTCTCACGGAACTCGAAACGCTGGATGAAAGGTGGCTTGAAGCCCAGCAGCACATTGAGTTCTACCAGGCCCAAATGACTAAGGCTTTCGACCAAAAAGTCAAGCGCTGATCCTTGAAGGAGGGAGAATTGGTCCTCACTGTTCGATGACTGATGATTCTCAACTCTAAAAAGAAGGGCAAGTTCTAGCCCAAATGGGAAGGACCATTCGTATTAGAGATGGTCAATTCGAATGGAGCTTATCGTCTTGTCAAATCAAAAAGCAATAAGATCATAATGCCTATCAATGGCAAATTCCTAAACAAGTACTACCCTTAGTCCTTCCATACACTACTACTGGTGCATGAGTCTAAACTGCCCTTTACACTCCCACTGGTGCATGAGTCTAAACTGCAGCTTACACTCCCACTGGTGCATGAGTCTAAACTGCCCCTTACACTCCCACTGGTGCATGAGATTAAACTACCCCTTACACTCCCACTGGTGCATGAGTCTAAACATCCCCTTACACTCCCACTGGTGCATGAGTCTAAACCGCCCCTTACACTCCCACTGGTGCATGAGTCTAAACTGCCTCATATACTCCCACTGGTACATGAGTCTAAACTGCCCTATTTTCCTCCAATCGGTACACGAGTCTAAACTGTTCCTAACTCGTGTACCCCGACGTACATGCGAGTATGAGCCACTGTTTATAGGACACTCCTCGAGGATACTACATAGTATTCTTAGGGACAACCCAACCCCCCCCCCCACCTTGTCAAACCTTCCCACAGTTAGGACCAGGGTCAGCTATCAAGTTAATTTCCACCTCTGATAGTCTCCTCCAAATTTCCTCCATTGATCCTCTCCAATAGGACGATGGGACAAACCCCTAATGTTATGTTAACCCTTACCTCTGACAAAATCAACTTACCAATCCCCTCCAATAGAGTTGTAAGTCCACAAAGTTGCTCAAATCACAACAAGTAATCCTGTCACGTTAATATTTACACCTCTGACGACATCAACCTATCAATCCTCTCCCATGGGATGGTAGGCCCTCATAGTTGCTCCGATTGCAATAAGATTCTATCAAGTTAATGATCACCTCTGATAGCCGGCCTCGTCACTCCCACGAGTGATGCTGCCAGAGTAGTAACTTACCATGTGACGTGTTGCTACCCCGGTCGGTCGTCACACTCATACGTCCCTGAACGACCCGACCTATTTCGAATGTTCTAATATTCTTTTAGAACGATCGATAGGTAGCAGTCTACCATACGACGGCTCCTACAACAATTAATCGTTACACTCCTACGTCTCTGAAGGATTCGATTACCCTAATATCATCATCCTCATGAACGATGATGTTCATTAAAGGCGTCTTACCAGGCGACATGCTCTAATCGACCCCCGAACCACAACTCACCAAATGGAGAGTCATTCTTGGGACCCTGATTTGGTTGCATGCACAAGCAACCACTCTGTTTGAGTTAGATTGTTAACTTTCAACATCTAAAACCCACCTGAACTACAACACGAGAGTCGGAGTTAACCTAACCCCACGCCTTGAACAGCCAAGGGCGGAGGAGGATCTTAGCAATTAAGTCTAAGATAGACTCCTCGAAAGCCCGCCACACTGCGAAAAATAGTGTAGCTAGCTCGACTCAAGCAACGAGCAGTAAAGGCGAGTCAAACACAATGATCGCTGAGGATTTGCTAAAAGTCCTAAGCATAAATCAATGCAAAAAAATAAGGAAAAACGACACGTGTAAAATCAAAATCAATCAAATACATAACACTATTCCAAGTTGAGTTTAAAAAAACATCATGTTTCGGACGAAGATGCAACAAGCATTAACAAAATTACAGCAGTGCATAAAAAGGAAGAACATTCTAAATCAACTTCAACTGGCTGAAGGTGGTGATCCTAGCCTTGACATCCGCAAGTTCCGCTGTGTGCCTAGCTCGGACCTTCTCCTCCTGTCGCTGCTGAAGCTTGGTGAGAGCAGCCTCACCATCCTCCTCTTCCTGACGAAGGATCTGAAGTGCCTTTACCTCCTCCTCAGCGGCGCGACAGACCCGCACTTTCTCATGCTCGAGCTTCTTCAGTTTTTCCTCTCCCTCGTGGGATCCGGCGTCTAGGAAGAAAGCGACATCAAGATAGGCATCCATCTTAGCCAGCAAAGCACGATGTTGCTTGCACATGCATCTATGCTGAGCCTCCTTCTCCAAGATGCGCCTTGCTAAAGCCTCGTGTTCAAACAGGGCACTCATCGCGAGAGGCGTCGGCTCATCTTTAGGGTTGGGATGAACTAACCCCTTTAAGTGGTACATCAACCCCTCCAAACGGTGGAGCTCTCGCTCACATTGCTGGGCGAGATGAGGGCCGCCCACACGTTGGACCTCCTCAAGACGTTCAGCCACGAAGAGGAGCACGTCATAGTACCTCCCAACGCCTTGGCTAATGGCAGTGGCCGTCCTGCATAACTCGTCCTCTAACTTTTGGAGGATGTCTAGCATCGAAGCAAGATTCATAGCAATTAGCCCCTAGATTGGGTTGACAGCGGCGGTCGACGTGACATTAGTACCAACAACGACAGAGAAAGAATCGACCCCCTTGCCTTTAGAGACACGTGAATTATTCTTAGGAGCCATGTTCAGGATGTGGACTATTCTGCAAGAATTTTCTTTAGGCGAGCACTTATGAGCGTGAGAACACCATCTGGAGAAAAGCGAAGACATTATGTAGAGGAGCATTCGACGGATGAGATCCGTGGGTTCAAATGGATCGAGCGGCTCAAATCCCCCATGCGCTTCAAATTTGATGCCATTGAAGGTCGTAGCCTTTGGGATTCTGAATCAATGGTTCAGATCAAACGCGGAAGGTGGAGCATTCTGTCACTTCACACTTAATGAGGATTGACGCGCATGCATCGCCCTAGCTGGCAAGCACTTGGGTCCGCAGGCAGATGCATAGCACTGTAGGCGTATAAAATTGCCTATAGGTCCCACAACACAGCTCGACACGGTGATTCGACAAATCAACGAACCATCGAGTGATGAGGTGACGAGGTCAACAAATTGCACGCAAATAATATCAATCGCGTGCGGAATCAATCCAACGGTTCGGGGAGTCAACGAGTCGTCCAACTAAGAATGGACTCGGACGAATCGCGATCGAATCAAGATCGGTTTCGGACTCGAGCTCAGAAGC
>BQKN01000538.1:39692-55554 GCA_022839385.1 Asparagus kiusianus | reverse complement strand
CATTTCTTTTTATTTGATTTTCATTGTAACCGGATCTTATAAAAAGATCGGATCTTTGTAATCGATAAACTATTACAAGAGTGTACAATGGAATCGGTAATGAAGAAAGCAACAACTTTTCCCGCGAACAAGCACAAGCTCACCTATGTTTGAGTTTCGCCTGCAGCACAAACTCGCCTGTGTTTGAGTTTTGCCTATGGTACAAACTCACATATGCTTGAGTTTTGCCTGCAGCACAAAAGCACTTATGCTTGAGTTTCACTTGCAGCACAAACTCACATGTGTTTGAGTTTCGCTTGCAGCACAAACTCGCCAGTGTTTGAGTTTCTCCTGTGGCACAAACTCACCTATGCTTGAGTTTCGCTTGCAGTACAAACTCGCATGTGTTTGAGTTTCGCCTGTAGCACAAACTCACATATGCTTGAGTTTCGCCTGTAGCACAAACTCACCTATGCTTGAGCTTCGCTTGTAGCACAAACTCGCCTATGTTTGAGTTTTGCCTGTAGCACAAACTCACCTATGTTTGAGTTTCGCTTGGAGCACAAACTCGCATGTGTTTGAGTTTTGTCTGTGGCACAAACTCACCTGTATTAGGTCTCACTTATGACATAAACTCGCTGGCGCTTGAGTTTGCCTATAGCATGAGTTAGGTATTGGATAGCGATACACAACAAAAAAAATGAAAGGAAGGTATGCACAACATATCAAGGAATCAAGAAAGCGCGAAATTCATTCATTAGCTATTTTAAGACAATACATTTGAACAAAGTTATGATTTTACAATCCAGCCAGACATAATATTGCACTCAAGAAACAAAAGATTGAATATGACATCTTGAATCTACTCCTATCCTACGAGCTTATTCTAGGAGTTCAAAAGACGCGAGCTCAGCCCTAACCAAGGCTATCTTCTCTGCATGCATGGCGCGAGCTTCGTCCTCTGCCCCCTGTCTGGCCCTTGCCTCAAAAGAAGCGTTAACGGCGGCATCCTCCTGGCACAATATCAGGAGAATACGCCTCTCCCTTGCAAGATCACCGTGCACGGTCTTGCTCTGAATGCGTAGGCCCATCAAAGTCGATTCTCCCTCAGCATACAAGATCATGCCTGAAAGAATCGAGGAAGCGGTAGCCTCCATGTCAGTTTGCAATAGGCATTGCCGAAGATCCAAACAACTGATAAGGGATTCTTTGTCTTCTATGTCTCGCCTTCGGCACTCTCACTGCCACATTTCACAACGATGGGCTGAAGCCAAGAATAGCGTCACATCGGACTCCAAATTCGCCTGTCGAAGATTCACCAACTTTGTTAAAAGTGACTCCAGATCGAGAGAGACTCATCGAACAGCGTATAGTGAGCCTATAGTTGCCCAGGCACCGGATGCGGGCCATGCAATCTAAGAGAGACTGCTTCAAGTCCGGGAAGGTACCACGGCCCTGATCGACGAGTGAGATTACCCGCTGCACAGCGTTCTGCAATTCCTCAACCAGAGCCTGCAAGTTAACGGAGTCCGAGGGTTTAGCCTCCGGACCACGGTCGGGGCGCTGTAGCTGAAGAAAAGGCATCACTCCCCATCTTCTTCGAGGTGGATGCCTTTGCTCGTGGTGCCATCCTGAACGAGAGGGGAACGATGAACACCATGACCTCTTCAACAAGAAGGAAGATCAATATATAACGAACGGCCCAGATTGGGCGTGAGGAACGAAGAGCTTCCATTATACCGCCTTTAATGCGAAGCGACGTGCCAACGTCAACCCAGCTAGCAAGCACGTAAGACCACGACCAAACACGTGGCTAGCCCAAATCAGAATTCATCTCACCTGTGGCTTGATTCGCATGCAGCTTGGATTCGCCTATGGCTAGAGTTCTCCCACAGCTTGAACTCGCCTATGGTTAGAATTCGCCTATGGCTCAAATTCGCCTATGGCTAAAAGTCCACCTATGGCGACCTCACAGAGAAAGATAAAAGCTAAAGGATAGGAGGCAACAACAACTGGGGGGGTATATGCACAAACACATTTAGGAAACGAAAAGAGCACAACATTCATCCGTTTCCAAGACAATACATTCGAACAAAGTTATGACTTTACAATCAAACAAGTCATAACATTTCGTTAAAAATGAAACGAGACAAAATATCTTAACACTACTTCGGCCCTAAGAGCCTAGTCCAAAAAGCTGAAAGACGCAAGCATCTTGATCAAGAAGCTCATGTGATAGTCAAGAACCTCCTTGAACTCCTCGAAAGAGCAGCTTTCTTCCAATGCGAGCTTGACGGTGTCAACAATGGTGTCCTAGAGATTAGCAAGGACTCGATCCACCGTCCGCTTGCATGAATGAGCCAAAGGAGAGAGGGTAGCCTCATTGACCGCCGATGTAACTACCAGGGCTGTGATTGAAGCGCTGGTGACCATGGTAGCAGAAGTAGTGGTAGATACCACTAAGACTGAGTCATCGACCGACACCGTTGGGGTCTCGGCCATAGATCTGATCGTAACCTCGACGGTCATCGAGGTAGGGAACGAGGAAGCGACCACCAGCCGAGTGGATGTTTCCCCTTGGGCCATAACCTCCTGGGCTGATGCTTCGCCCTCAACCAATGCTTCTTTAGGAATGGGGACTTCCCCTTGTTGGTCTGACGCTTCTTCATGAGCCGACGCCGCCTCCTCACTCGACATCGCCTCATGGATTGAGGCATCATCTTCTTCTTCTGCTTCATCCCCCTCTCCAGTCAACTGGCCAGCCCAAGAGGGAGGATCCTCTTTACCAGCGACTTCGAGGGGTAGATCAGCTGCATATACAAGAAGAAGGTTAGTAGTAACTCCTGAGAACATCCCCATTGGTGGTTTAGCATGGGCAGATCAACAATGTTCAATCCTACTCTTACCTGATTCGCCGAGCTCCGCTTCATCTGCAGTCCCCCCTCTTCATCGAAAGGAATGGGAATCACTCCCTCAACCGTACCTGCATTAAGTCAACACAAACGTCAGGTAGTGCAAATTCGACCTTACACCCGAAGGTACGGTATTAAAGGTTACCTTCTGGCACAATTGTTGAAGTCATCAAAGCCCCCGCCTGCTGTCCTACATCAGACGATGGGGGGTAGCCTTCGAAGTTATCGAGACCATCCCTGATGTGGCAAACGGAGCAGGCGTAGCGGCCCTAGTCATAGGGGTAGTTACTCCAGGAATTAGCATAGGAGTAGCATCATCCTGGCCTTCTGCCGCTCTGGTGGCCTCAACCACCTCCTTGTGACGGACCTTCTTGGCCGCCTCAGCCCTTGATTTGTCGGCCGCGGCCTACCGTTGTCGTTTAGAGAGGAGCGAACTACCGGGAGATAGAATAGGCATCCCCATCCATCCAACTATCGTCCCCCGACGTTCACCCGCCCAGGCCAGCTCATCAGATTCTTCTCTGCCTACCGGTAGAGTCTAACAAAGGGCAAGGAGATGGAGCTTGAGCTTCAAATGTCCCGAATTCACCTAAACCCGCGTAAAGGTCCTCGATGTCTTAGGTAGGGACCTCCGAAAAACACTCTCCAATAGTCTGGCGACCCCTCCGCCTTGAGGGGTAGGGAACTGCCCTTGAGCGACGCTTATGTTCCGCCAGGCAAGAACTCTAAAACCGAAAACCCTCAGGGTTCGCACTGGCATCCCGATACCACCAGCAATAAAGGAGTGTATGGTGAAGGTCACGATCCTTAGCAAGTAGTTCGAAATGTGCGTTAGTGCAGCCGACATGGGTCCAGAACTACCCCCGCGCGCCATCCACTAACCCTCCTTCATAATACAAGTGAGGGTTAATATTTCCTACATATAGCTGGTCATACCTAGACTAAACTAACGAGCAAACCTGCAAGGAATGTAAGGCTCAAGGTAGCACACGGGGCCTATTCGCAGGATGTGATACCTCGGCCGGATATTCACCAGCCATCAAAAGGCACCATAGGAGAGGACAGTGTTATGGTCTGCCGTCGATACTGTTATGACCCTAGGGGGTGATTAGGGTCTTATGCTAATCTAATACGATTTTATGCCAATTAAAACTTATTAATAAATTATTCTTGCAAGAGAGATATACAATAAGTTACAAGCAAGAATAATCAATATGAACAAAGATAAATATCCTAGCAATGAGATATACTATGAGATATATGCAAGGATATATAATTAACACAAGGGTAAACAATCTAAACTAGATAGTGGGCAATATAATCAACAAGCAATATACAAAGGCGATATAAGATATGAACATAAAAATAAGTGCGCCAATGCAAACCCAAACAAATGATGTGATTACGGAGTTCGGTCCCCATGACCTACGTCTCCGCTCCTCACCTCGAGGAGATCCCACTATCACAACCGGGTTTCTATGTTCACCCGAATAACGTTTACACCTCACAATACGGTTTTCTAGCTAACCAAAAACTTTACAATCAACACTCTTGCAATCCCACTCTACACCCTCTCAAGTATTGGGCCTAGACGTGTCTCCCTCAAGTGCTCGGATACAACCTCTTCCTAGGTTTGTCAACCGACACCACTCCTCTTGGGACGATCCCCGACTCTCGCCACACACTTCTCTCGGTGTACAAGTGTATTACAAAGTGATCCTCACAATAAGAACAATTACAATAAATGAATGGTCTCTAATATGGATGAGAACACAATAAAGGCTCACACTCAATTATTACAACTCTCACCAATCCAAATATACAATGTATGCAAATACAATAAGCTCAAGTGGGTGTGTGTAAACAATGATTGAAATCAAATTAACTAAACTCAATATAAAACTAGCTTTAATAAAATGATAATCAAACAAATAGATGTAAAGCTAGAAATAGAGATTAGAAAACTTCTCAATAGATTAAGAGGTAGAGGGAGAATAGTTGGATGTCCAAACACCAATAGATGATCTCCTCAAGCTCTTGTGAAATTGATTTCACAAACTCAAACTTCCAAATGCTTAAAAGCTTCTTAAACAAACTTAAACCAAACTTAAACCATTGTTTAAAACTCTTTAAACTTGTTTTAAAACACTCTCTTGGTTGTTGTGAGAACTGATATCAACGGGGTATTTATAGCCTCCTAAAACCTCAGCCAAAAACCCCAAACAAAAGACCAAAAAGCCCAAGAATCAGAAATCTGATTCTGTACCAAAATGACCGTTGGGGTGAACAGCGGTCGACCATAGAATTCTCGCGGTCGACCGCGAGCCACTTTTGAGCCTGAGAAAAAATCCATAAACTTTTACGATCGACCGTGGGATTTTTTAGACTGACGGTCGACCGCGAAAGTCTCTGCTGGCTACTAAGAGAAAATCACAGGCGCGGTCGACCATGACGGTCGACCGTAAACAGATATATGAAATAACAGGTTTAGAAGCAGTTTGATGATTTTGAAACCCTGTTTAAAACATCAAATAAATTCCAAAAAATATAAAACTTTGCGAAATGATTGTAGACATGATAATACACATGCTAAAAAACATGAAAATGTAAACATATGAGTTTTGACATTTTAGCTTAATCATGTTTTGAAACATTATAAAATGATTATATAGACTTAATAAAAGATGTATATGATTGTTGTTAAGTCCATAAACCAAGAAAACAATATTTTCACAAAATTGCGTATTTTACAAACATTTCAAAAGTAAATATGATTTAATTGAACTAAATAAAATTGATATTGATGAAATCATATATATGCATGTAAGTATGAAACAAAAATATGATTTCTAATTATATTCAATTGTTTCATATTAAAACTTGAAAACTATCAAACCAAAACATATATGTATATATATAACTATATACAAAACCAAAACGTGTAATGTATGTATATGATTGAGCTTAAAGTACTAACACACATAATATAAAACTCAAACACTAGATGTTACCAAAGCAATCTTGATCTTCAATAAGCTTGACTTGGTAATCTTGCGGATGAAGCTTGAACTTGGATCTTCAACTTGAATTGTATGGCTTCACTCCACAATTCTGCCAACCTCTATTAGATTTGTTCGTTGAAGCGCAATCCATCCAACCTCCAACTTATTGTTTGTCTACAACGAATACAAAACATAAACACTAGACAAAAAAATATTAGATGTAAATTATTTGTTAAATCATCATCAAAACAAGAAGGCCAACAATCTCCCCATTTTTGATGATGACAAACAATTTACAAAAAGGATATATGCATGAAAGAAAATGAATATATAAATTATAATTCACATGTATATAAACAAGGAAGTGTATACTCACAATATTTCTCCCCCTTTGACAACTTCTAAAAGGGGAAAACATAAAGAATGAAGAGAGTGAAAGCTCCCCCTATCAAGAAGCATAGGTGAGTATAAAACAAGTATAGGGATTGCTTCCCCTATCAAAATGCCTCATAGGATACATGAAATGAATGCTAAGACAAAAACATGTGAACAAGCATAAATAAAAAAATGCTAAATATTACTCACATACAAGAATACAATAATGACACATATTGATATGTCATTAAAAATAGTGTCTCATTATACTAACATAAAAATCGTGTATAAAAATAGATTTATGAAATCAAAAGAGAGAAAACATGAGTATCATGCAAAAAGAGTTTTCGAATGAAAACAAATCAACCAAATGAAATCATAAATCAACCATAATCACATAAAACCAAACCATCATTGATTTTCAAAAATCAAGAGAGGCAATTATATCTATCTCTTGAGCTAGTATCAACCCATATGAACATTTTAGCACCCGGTAAACAAAATTTGGGAATAAACACCCATTAAACCCGGTGGGTATATAACTACAACCCTCTCATTTAAAAAAATCAAAACTAATAGTCATGAAAACAAAATAATTAATCAAAGAAAAATTATTTTCATATTTAAAGATTTCAAAGCATAATTTTCAAAACCAAGACAAAGAAAAATAAAAATCACTAAAGCTCTTGGTTTAAGAATCATATTTGTTTTGGTATCCAAGAATTCTTGGTACCAAAAGATTTAGGGACATGACCCTTATCATTTAAGCTCAAAGCTCTAGGGTTATGAACCCGTTTGGACGCATATGGTGCACTAGCACGGTCAAAACAAAAATTGTACACATGACCTTTCCGATTGCAATAGGTACATTGAAGAGGGTTAAATGTTTTGTGTTGACCAAGTGGACGCGCACGGGAATCATTTGCAAATAAATATTTTTCTTTTAAATTATTTCACAAATGAGAAACATCATTAAACAATGGTCTAGTTGGAACATATTGCAAAATAGGAGCTTTTTGCATATCAAAAAAAATTTAGCAAGATGTCCAAATCTACCACACATCACATTTAAAAACACGTGGTCTACTTGAAACATTTGGCAAACTAGAATTCTTATTCAAATCAAAGCAAAACTTTGCGAAATAGCCAAAACGACCATAATGATCACATCTATACACATGAGCAAGCTTATGATGAGCAATAGGTGCATGTGTATGTACATGTGATGAAGAAACTTGATGAGATGCACAAGGAGCATTGACATTTTTATATTTGTGTGCATAATAGAAAATTTTAGCTAAATGACCTTTACAACCACAAATAGAGCATTTCACTAGTAGAAAATCACATATCCTAGATGGACTATTCTAGACGGAAATTTTTCCGTCTAGTTTAAAAATTTCCGTCTAGTTTGCTATTAAACTAGACGGAAAATTTTCGTCTAGAATATTCCGTCTAGAATAAACATTCTAGACGGAAATTTCCATCTAGAATAGAAAAGTAGACGGTTATTTTATTTTTATATTTTTTTAAAAAATTAACCAACTATCCTAGACGGAAATTTCCCATCTAGTATACATCCTAGACGGAAATTTCCGTCTAGGATACATTACCGATTTTTTAAAAATTTAACCCATCAAAATTTCGCCACCCCCGTTTCCCCCCAAAATTTCATTACCTATATTTCCTCCAAAACCGAAATTTGCAGAAAAAGCTATTTTTCACCTCCTACTCTTCTCCCCCTCTCTAATCACCACCCTCTCCGGCGAAATCGGTTCCCTCCTCTCCCAAACCCATTACACTCCACCCGAATCCGACTCCATCTCCGTCAAATCCCTCCTCTAATCCTTCCTCCCCCAAAACTGAGCCTTCTCCTCTCCCGAACAAACCCTAGATTTCCTCCTTTGCCTCTGTTTCCTCTCCTCGCCCCTGCTCACTTCCCAACCCTCGATGCACCTCTCTATCCTCAGCAGTTCTCGAAACATCGGCCGGCGAGCTCATGGCGAAGGAGCGGAGGCAATTGAGGAAAGAGCGGAGGCATCGATCGATGGAGAATCTCTTGAGCTCAAAGTCAAGCACAAGGATAACGGCTCTTGGCACCCTTGCTATGTTTCACTGGGGTCTATTTTCCAATCCTTTAGACTTGAAATTCTGAGGGCTTTAATGGGTTTTTTAGCTTGATCACAGGTTTTTATGAGCGAAGTATGTTATTAGGTTTCCCTTAAAATGTTTAGATTCTTAGTATACAACTTGATTTCCGAGTGTTTTACCTTTTGGCCTGAGATTTATTTTGTAGACTTTGGGGTTTTGAATTACTTCTTCATGCAAGTTGCCAAAATTATAATAAAAGCACAAGTTTAAATATATAATTTGAAAGTGCAACCGGTGTTAGTTGCTTGCTGATGTCTTGGAATGCAGTAATGGTGTTTTTAAGTGCCCTTTATGTTTTTGGACCTCGAAAAAGTCTTCACTTGGAAGCAATTATCTAAAGCAAACAGTGGGAATAAAACCTCAAGTTATAAAGGGGAAACATCCATCTCCATAAAACACTCAAGAGTTTGGAGATAGTAATGGTTCCCTTTTATATTGGGGCTTTTGAGAAAATGGTTTCTTTTTATTAACACTAATAAATTATGAAGCTATCAAGTTGAATATTCTATTTGAGATCATTTTTGGAACTTATTATGCACTGGTGTTTCTGAGAAGTGGGAAAGAACTCTCCTGGTAATATTGATGCTTTGTAATTTGAGAAATAAATTAACCTTTGGGTGCTAAGTTCTTCTTTTGATCCCTGCAACTCACATAGCTTCCACAGTGAAAGAGATCTGTTAGATTGTTAGAGAATTTACGGTCATTTTCCCCGGAACTTACAATGCTTTGTCGTTGTCATTGAGGATGACTGGTGAGATGAATAATGATTTATATGAGTATGAAGTATTGCATACTCATAATCTCTTAATTGCATGCCTCACGTCGCGTATAAAATTTTGATTATATAAATCAACAATTAAGGCAAATGGATAAGTGAATAGCTTAAACAATCTAATGAGTAGTTTAAACAATCTAATCATCTAAGTCAACCTCCTACATGGTTATTTAACAGAGTATGATCGAAGAATTATGATGCAAGTTGAAAATGTTGTCTTGTTTTAATTCATATGTTGATATATCAATACATCATTGCGTCCTAGTCCTCTCCATTCACCTTGAATGTGCTTTGTTTTACATCTACATTCACAATTAATAATATGGTTTTATTATAATGAGAAGTTTGACCTGGAATTATACCTGAGTCCTATATAAGGATCTTTGTTTGCATCTCCCAGAGTAGGGAAGGCTTTTCTATCTCAAAATAGTGCAAGTATTTCCGTATGTTTCTATCCTCCCTTTTGGAACAACAATTAACATTGTGTAGTATAAGTACTTGTTTAGCATAATATACTTGTGACTGCTAATTCAAAGTGTAGTTTATACCTGCATTCTAACTATTCACTCATTGCATAGGTGAAAACTCAAGATGGGCACTTCAGTTTCTGATGAACCAGTTGCAAATGAATCAGACATTCATAGCTTGCCTTCTTCTCGCCGACACACAGAGAACTTGCCATCACTTTACAAGGTGGGTTTCCACCCTCGGAAGAAATTAATGAGAGAGTTCACTGAAACTATGAAGGAGACTTTCTTTGCTGATGAGTCGTATTTCTACTAGTAATACTAGAAATTTTGGGGGAACACACTCCTACTAGTAATACTGGAAATTTTGGCTATGAGTCGCATTTCGGAGGTAAGTTTTTCTCCTTTGCTATCTCTCGAGATTTCTCCTAACTATATATAACTAAGGGGAAAACACAAACTCAGATAAGACTGATAAAGGGTTGGATTAGTATTAGAACTTTAATGTTGTAATTGTTTGTTTTAATAATATATACAATCAATATTGTGTACATGCCCCAAAAGTAGATCCTGCAAAATAACCCACTGTAGCATATTATCCTAGACGAAAATTCCGTCTAGGATGCTAAAATTCCGTCTAGGATGATTTTTTTACAAAAAAAATAAAAAAAATCAAAAACATCAATTTCCGTCTAGGATGAGTATCCTAGACGAAAATTTCCGTCTAGGATACTCATTCTAGACGGAAATTTTTTCCGTCTAGGATGAATTATTCTAGACGGAATTTTCATCTAGAATAATCCGTCTAGGATGTAGTCTAGACGGTTTTGAATTCCATCTAGAATATTCCGTCTAGAATGTATTCTAGACGGAAATTCCGTCTAGAATACTACATCCTAGACGGAAACTTTCTAGACGCGTATCCTAGACGGAATTCCGTCTAGAATACTCATCCTAGACGGAATTCTGAGTATCCTAGATGGAATTTTCCGTCTAGGATACCTTATTTTTTACCAGTGTTTGTAAACTTTTCTATACATGTGTGCATGATGAATAGGATGTTTAGATGTTTTAGCATGAGACTTAGCACACATGTTCATAAGCTTATCATGATTAACTATACATATTTTAAGAGTTGAATCTAAAGATGATATGCAATCCTTAACATGATTCAACTCATCATTATGTATACAAGTATTGTTATTAGAAGTAGAACATATATAGTTATTTATAAAAGAAGCAGTATCATTTTTTATGTTCTCTACTTCTAACATGACATCAATCTTAGCATGAGATAAGCTAGAAATGGATGATGATATTTCTTATTTTCTAATTTTAACATATCATTATTTTCTTTAAGATTCACATTTTCTTGAGAAATGATATCAAAATTGGAAGCTAGCTTCTCATGAAAGGATTTTAATTCTACATGCTTGCTTTGCAGATCAATAAAATCTTTATGCATTTTGTTATAGGCATGCAATAACTTTTTACTAGCACAAGCAAGTTCATAACTAGATAAATCATTTATGGATTCGAACTCGCAAACCTCATTAGGGCTATCGCCTAGTGGTCGTATGCATGAAGATGAAGCTCCACACGAACTAGAAGCGGGATCCTCCAAAGCTTGCCGGATCGCCTCTAAGTCCCCTTGATGTGCTTCAATAAGTTTCCATAAGTTGTAAGCACTATCAAAATAAACAAACTTGTTAGACATAGATGAATTAAGAGCATTTAGCAAATATTCTAACAAAATCTTGTTCATTGTAAACATCATTTTATCATGTTTGCTCCACTTGGATTTCTCCAACATGGGAATAAGATAAGCACAATCAATGACTTCCCATAAATCGACATTTTTAGATTGAACAAATATTTTAAATCTAAAACACCATTGAGCATAGGGAAAAACATTAAATTTAGGAGCAATACTAGAATCATAGCCTAAACAAGATGCATCATTCATATCCATAATTTGTAAAAATATGCAAGCAAGATACAAATGCAATCAAAACAAGATTAACACAAAATGATAACTTGGATCTTTAACTCAAGGCGATTAGTCCTTAAATCAAAGACCACCAAGCTCTTATACCAATTGTTAGACCCTAGAGGGGGTGATTAGGGTTTTATGCTAATCTAATCTGATTTTATGCCAATTAAAACTTATTAATAAATTATTCTTGCAAGAGAGATATACAATATGTTACAAGCAAGAATAATCAATGTGAACAAAGATAAATATCCTAGCAATGAGATATACTATGAGATATATTCAATGATATATAATTAACACAAGGGTAAACAATCTAAACTAAATAGTAGGCAATATAATCAATAAGCAATATACAAAGGCGATATAAGATATAAACATAAAAATAAGTTCGCCAATATAATCACAAACAAACGATATGATTATGGAGTTCGGTCCCCACGACCTACGTCTCCGCTCCTCACCTCAAGAAGATCTCTACTATCACAACCGGGTTTTCTACATTCACCCGAATAACATTTACACCTTACAATACGGTTTTCTAACGAACCGAAAACTTTACAATCAACACTCTTACAATCCCACTCTACACCCTCTCAAGAGTTGGACCTAGACGTGTCTCCCTCAAGTGCACGGATACAACCTCTTCCTAGGTTCGTCAATCGACGCCACTCCTCTTGGGACGATCCCCGACTCTCGCCACACACTTCTCTCGGTATACAAGTGTATTACAAAGTGATCCTCACAATAAGCACAATTACAATAAATAAATGTTCTCTAATATGGATGAGAACACAATGAAAGCTCACACTTAATTATTACAACTCTCACCAACCCAAATATACAGCGTATACAAATGCAATAAGCTCAAATGTGTGTGTGTAAACAATGAGTGAAATCAAATTAACTAAACTCAATATAAAACTAGCTTTAATAAAATGATAATCAAACAAATAGATGTAAATCTAGAAATAGAGTTTAGAAAACTTCTCAACAGATCAAGAGGTAGAGGGAGAATAGTTGGATGCCCAAACACCAATAGATGATCTCCTCAAGCTCTTGTGAAATTGATTTCACAAACTCAAACTTTCAAATGCTTAAAAGCTTCTTAAACAAACTTAAACCAAACTTAAACCATTGTTTAAAACTCTTTAAACTTGTTTTAAAACACTCTCTTGGTTGTTGTGAGAACTGAGATCAATGGGGTATTTATAGCCTCCCAAAACCTCAGCCAAAAACCCCAAACAAAAGACCAAAAAGCCTAAGAATAAGAAATCTAATTTTGTACCAAAATGACCGTTAGGGTGAACGGCGGTCGACCGTGGAATTCTCGCGGTCGACCGCGAGCCACTTTCGAGCCTGAGAAAAAATCCAAAAACTTTTACAGTCGACCGTGGTGATCGACCGTGGGATTTTTCAGACTGACGGTCGACCATGGCGGTCGACCATGAAAGTCTCTGCTGGGTACTAAGGGGAAATCACAGGCACGGTCGACCGTGGCGGTCGATCGCAAACAGATATATGAAATAACAGGTTTAGAAGCAGTTTGATGATTTTAAAACCCTTTTTAAAAATATCAAATAAATTCCAAAAAATGTAAAACTTTGGAAAATGTTGTAAACATGATAATACACATGCTAAAAAAATTGGGTTTTAGAAAGGACCTCCCAAATAAAAAATATCATCATTTTGCAAATAGTCCAAAACATGAAAATGTAAACATATGAGTTTTGACATTTTAGCTTAACCATGTTTTAAAACATTACAAAATGATTATATAGACTTAATAAAAGATGTATATGATTGTTATTAAGTCCATAAAGCAAGAAAACAATATTTTCACAAAATTATATATTTTACAAACATTTTAAAAGTAAATATGATTTCATTGAACTAAATAAAATTAATATTATATTCAATCATATATATGCATGTAAGTATGTAACAAAAATATGTTTTCTAATTATATACAAAACCAAAACGTGTATGTGTGTATATGATTGAGCTTAGAGTACTAACACACATAATATAAAACTCAAACACTAGATGTTACTCAAGCAATCTTGATCTTCAATAAGCTTAACTTGGTAATCTTACGAATGACGCTTGAACTTGAATCTTCAACTTGAATTATATGGCTTCACTTCACAATTCCACCAACCTCCATTGGATTTGATCGTTGAAGCACAATCCATCCAACCTCCAACTTATTATTTGTCTACAATGAATACAAAACACAAACACTAGACAAACAATATTAGATGTAAATTATTTGTTAAATCATCATCAAAATAAGAAGGCCAACAAATACATCCCGAAGAGATTCACCATACCCTCCGCCACTGAAGTAGGGGAAGAATCAGTGAAAATTGAGTGACCGAAGTGGGACAGCGTCTTCCTCATGTTGGGCATGTCTTTACACTTCCAGGAGCATTTCTGCAGGCATTAGACGAACGGGACGAACCCTCCCTGCTGGAGAGCCACTAGGGCACTCATCAAGCAATCACAGTGGTAAACGAAACATGCCATCAAATAGGTGTACGGCAAACCCACTCTGGGATTAGGGGTCTTAGCGACTTTGCCTTCCCCCTCGTCGGCGTACGACACATGACAAAATTGGACCGTAAACGTGCAAAGTCCTCGATGGATGCATGCTACCATCGCCGACACTAACACATAAGGCCTCCCGTAGGCTAATCGAACCGCGAGATAGACAACCTCCACCGGGAGTGCCTCGAAAGAGTGGGTAGGAACCACGCATCTCTTCAACCACAGCATGAGGTACCCTGCGAACTGAGCCTTGCCGGATATAAGGGACCTAGCCTGATGATGGAACAATTGGAAGGTCGTCCCAAATTTGAACCAACCCTTGTCATGCTCAAGGGTCTCGGCGGCTCCCCTTTCGGCCGTCTGCCTCTCCCCTTCGGCCTGGTCACACTCGCCCAGCGGCAGAGTAGGCCTCCCCTTGACATCATTTTTCGGGAACAGGTAGTCAGCCTAGTTCTTAGGACTGATCCCCAGAGCCCTCTTCTTCTTACCTTTATGGTCCACTACCCCTAGGGTGTTGAGGCATATGTGGTAGTGGCCGAGCAGCTCCCATAGAGTCTCCACCATCAGAAAGAATCGGGCCGAAAGGTGGTAAATCTCATCTTGTCCCGGTACGTACTCTTCGTAAGGGAAGCTTCCCAAAGGCAACCCTGACACGTCATACATCTCATGGAGAGTTATGCCAAGCTCACCGTTCAGAGTGAAGAACATACCGCTATCCGGATAATAAAGTTCCAGGATACTGTGGAACTGAGGAGCGTTGATCTTCAGACCATGATGAGTGGCCTGGATAGCCACATACAGCTCTGAACCCGCGAGGTCAGAATTCTCAACCTAGATGTACTCGGTGATTTTGGACCACCAAATCCTTCTACCAGGCGCAGAGTGGATCCACCCTAGAGCCCTGAAGTCCTTCGGGGGAAACTTCCCCCCAGCCCGGAAGAAACAATGACGGAAGGTGTTCGCCACTGCAGTCGTCTCCTCGACGGGTAATTCATTGTGCAGCAAGCCAGGACTCAAAGCGGTCATGCGCTTGCAAGAGCTGTCTATTGTTTCCGGTAAAAGTTGCTGTTTTCATTACTTGTTCTCTTTTTCGAGATCTGTTACAACTTCAGGCGTTACAACAGAGTTTAGATGAAAACAAAAGATTACAACTTAAACGAAAATAAACACGAGAGCCCGGTTTGGTACGGTCTCGCTTGCGTGGGTTGTTGGCCTGTGACGGGGACGTCGATGTCCGTGGACCGCCGACTCTTCAAGATCCTTGCCGATAAAATCCGGCAGAGTTTCGTCTATCCGCGTAGGATATAGAAACAGAACCTCGTCGATCCGCGCAAGATCTAGAGGTTATAAGCGTATATCTCGGCTAAAACGAGATAATAGCTCTTCTTAGTGTCACCGCAAAGGAGCAACACTAAGGATCAGAGAGGGGGGGTGAATGAACCTTGATGAAGAAACTCTGACTCCTCACTCCAGCAGGGCTTCGCCGCTTCAGACTTTAGAATTTCAGATCTCGAGGATAATCCCAAGACCGGAAATTCTTCTCCAAGAGCTAAATCAGCGCCAAAATCAAGAGCCCCTCACAATGGAGGCCTAGGGGGCTATTTATAGCCAAAAGGAGAGGGGGGGGGCTGATATGGACACCCCTAAGAGGAGAGACA
>BQKN01000538.1:0-39592 GCA_022839385.1 Asparagus kiusianus | reverse complement strand
GGGGTGTCTCGAGCCAGCCGAGACAGCTTCGTGTGTCCCCGGTTCAGCCCGGGGCTGTGCCGTTGTCCCGCCGTTGACTCGCCGTTGACTTTTTGTCCGAACTCGGATTTGGGTGATTTCGGATGCGTTGGAATCGTGACGGCGAGCTCTGTAAGCCCCGATGGTTGGATTATCTGTGGGGTGGTCGAGGCGCAGCGGGCGTTGATCTGATTGCAGTGATAGCGGGGTTTTCGGTCAACCCGTATCCTTGCGATTCTGACATTCTGTCGGTTCACGTAATCCGTCGGTTTGCTTCAGTCGCTCACCGGCATCATTTGAGCTCTTGTGAACCGGGTAGTGACGTTCGATCGCCGCTCGTTGACACCGAGCTATGTTCGGGGACCTATCGGCAATTTTTGATGCCTACATCTATCCCATACACAGCAATGGAGCCCGTGAAGACCCCACAAGTCACCCCGTCTTGAGTTGGGGTCAGATCCCAGTTCATCATTCTTGGAACCGCGAGTGACCGCAACTCGACGATTGAGAGCCCTCTCGGTATACTGGGAAGATAGTAGTGGACTCCATCAACGACACGGAGCCATCTACTCTCCCTGAACAATAGAGCTGAAGGATCAGTCACGGCGTCACCAAATAGGAACTGAGACTTTTCAGCTCCATCCTAGCCACATCTGTCAATGCTGCGTCTATAGTCAACTCACGCAATGTCAAGTGGTGCCCGTCGGTCACTCTCTTGACCAATTCATCTACTTTGTCGGCAGCAAACGTAGGCACAGGATCATGAAGAGGGAATCGAGGAGGCGTCGTATAGCCCATGTCACCGGCAAGACCAATGGCTACACCTTTTAGGAGGGCCTCGTCAGAAAAAGTGGCTGCATGGCAAAGCCAAAAAGTTAGAACAGAATCCACTCTTGGAGTCAGAAACTTTCTTGGGTCCCCGAAACAGGAAAATCTCACTCGGCAAAACCAATTTTGCCTGACAAGTGTTGAATTTGCCCGACAAGGGGCAAATCCGCTTGACAAAAGCAGAATTCGCCTTCACCCGATTCCGCCTGTCAAAGAAGAATTCGTCTTCACCCGATGAAAACCGATTTCGCCTGTCAAAGTAGAATTCGCCTTCACCCGATGAAAGCCGATTTCGCCTTTTAAAGAAGAATTCACCTTCACCTAATGAAAGCCGATTTTGCCTATCAAAACAGAAGTCACCTTCACCTAATAAAAGCTGAATCCACCTGAATAGGCTAGTTTCACCCAAATTGGGAAAATTACCAAAAACGGTAAAATCCACTGAAGAAGACGAGTAATGCTCATCTTCCCGACCCAGCATCGGTCATCAATGCGAAGTTGTTAAACAACCCACTAGACTTACCCAAGTATGTTCCAGGAGCATTGGCGGCTGTACCGGTGGCGACACCACCAGGATAGCGACCGGGAGCCTTTCCCTTCGTAACGCATTTCTTAGCTTTCGACACCATATTGGAAAGTCGGAGATGAAGCTGAAGTTATTTCTCTCTAAAAATTTCGAGCAAATAGAAATCCCTGAGCACAGTAGCCCTCAAGGGAAGGGGACGAAGCCTATTTAAAGACGAGACGCTTGCGGTTGAGAGGCATGGCCATGATCAAAATCGACAGCCCGGAACATTGTCAACAGTTTAGTTTTCGCCGGTTACAGAGGAACCGTTAAAACAGGGAACGGGTCGAGCAAGTCGAAACCCAGAACGCAAACCAAAATTCATGACTAAATCTAATGGCCAGATTCGAAAACTACGGCCACGATTCTTCATCGAGCGAAGCGCATGGAAGCGACGTCGCTTTGTCAAATTACATTTAATGCGACCTGACAAGCCCACGCGACCTTAGCTAGAAGGCACAAAGCTTCACCTGCGAACACGTGGCTCGCCTTCTGCCAATTCAAACTTCGCCTGTGAAGATGAATTTCACCCGTGAACACGTGGCTCACCCTCCACCATTTTAAATTTTGCCTGCAAAAATGAAACTCACCTGCGAACGTCAAGCTCACTTCGCTAGTGAGAACGAGTCTCGCCTGAGCCGCTCATCTGTTTGGCCTAGTTCGCCTGTGAAGGAAAATCTCGATTGGTCTAACTCATCTGAAGTGTCAAGCTATCAACTCGCACAAATGGAATAGTCTCACCTACACAATCAGACCTACCAAGCGATACAACCTATTGACACACCCTCCGGGCGCACCCACAGGTAACAGTTAGTTTAAGTCGTTACGATACAACCAAACTACGACCTGACGGTTATAGTTAACTCAAACCCACGCCTCAAACGGCTAAGGTTAGAGGAGAAGTCTTAGCATTAAGCCTAAGAGAGACTACTCGACAACTCATCGTGCTGAGGGGAATAGTACGGCTAGCCCGATTCAAACGGTAATCGGTAAAGCCTTATCAAACCCGTTGAGGGCTAGAGATTCACCAAAAATCCCAAGGGTCGATCACCAAGGGGGGAACATACACATGAGATATAGAAAAGGTAATAAATAAACAGAGAAAGCATAATTCCATTCATAACTAACTTAAAAGTTATGATGATACATTCAAAACAAAGTCATGATAAAACAAGAAGAGCCTCAAAATATCGACCCACTCTGTCGAACCTACACCAGCTCAATGAAGGAGGTGAGTTCAGCTTTAGCGGTGGCTATCTTCCTCGCCCGATCCCGATCCTCTTGGACCTGATCCTCCGCCTCCCTTCGGATCTTAGTATCAAAAAACGCAGCGACGACAGAGTCCTCTTGACGAAGCATCAGAAGGGCCTGCATCTCCCTTTCGACTGCTCCGTGAATGTTCCCACTTTTGAGTTGCAAGCCTTTCAGAGTCGTTGCCTCCTCCATAAGTTGGGTCTTCATTCGAGCGATAGTGGAGACTGAGGCATCAATCTCTATCTGCAGTAGACGTTGCCGGATGAGCAGATCCGTGACGAGAGCCCCTTTGTCCGATAGGTCATTCTCCCAAATCTCCTGCTTCCATGTCCCTCTGATACGAGCCTAAGCCATGAGCCGCTCCACATCCGGTTCTGAATCAGCCCGCAGTAGGACTTCCAAGCATGTCAGACGTAACTCAAAACCGAGAACACTGACCAGACAACACGAAGCCTCTCAAGCCTCGCCCAAACGCCTGAGATCGGCGATGAAGTTCATAAGGAAAGGTTTAAAGTCTGCATAGATTCCCCAACCAAGGCTAGTGATAGAGAGCGCTTGCTTCATGGCATTCTGCAGTTGCCTGAAGACACCCTGTGCAGATCTGGAGCTCGGAGAGATAGATTCCCGGCCAACTAAAACCATGGCAATGGGCTGGATCAGAGGGATAACCCCTTCGCCAAGAAGAGGAGACTGAGAGGACCGATAGGGGGAAGCATAGGTGCGTTCTTCCTCCTCATCGTCCGAAAGGATGATGGGTTCAGGTTGAACAACCTCCCTCTTCCCCTTTGAAGTATATGTTGTCTCTCCCGAAGCCATTTCGAATCTAGGAAGTCTAAGTTTTCTCTAAGAAGGTTTGAGTGAGAGAACTTACGAGTGTAGTGATCCTCCTACAAAGGAGATGAATCAACACTATATATGCAAGATCTCGACCGTTAAGATTTGCTGACCCCTTGAAGCGGACAGTTTTGATTCGGCGGTTCCAATCGAACGGGCACAAACAAAGCAAGACATTTAGAATGCCACACGGGATGGCGAGGATCGAGCAATTCATGCACAATCTCTTGTCGAATCAATGGTTGAAATCAAAAGCATCATCGAACATGCATCTTGAAGCGAGTGCGCGAAGATGAGGTATCATCTTAATTGACAAGCGTGGGAATTTCCACCACGAACACGCGGCTCATCCTCATGAGACCGAGTTCATCAGAAGGGTCCTAATTCATACGATGCCAGTCTCGCCTGTGTACGCTCACACAGCTCGAGTTCGCCCAAAAGACTCAACACAACCGAGGGAATCAAATTCTCCTTAACTCATGAAACTAACTATAGATCTCATTATTCAAAGTATTCCAGACCACACGCGAGTTAGTTTAGGTCTAAAAACTTTGAAGGGGGTCTTGTAGGCGATAAAAAATACCTTTACAAATAAAGTCTGAAATCCGCCTGCATATCCGGGTCGCCCGCACAACTTGAAAGTTGAACTCACGAGCATGAAGAGGGATCACCCGTGTACTTAACTCGCTGGCATGAGCCAAGACCACGCGATCACCAAACTCACCTACAAACCTGGGTGATCCGCCAGGTGATCAGAAACTCACCTGCACATCTGATTTACCTACGCAAGTCAAATCTACTCATGAACTGAACCTGCCTGTATAGCTAGGCGATCAGCAAACTCGCCCGACTCACCAGAGTACTTTACGGTCGTGATATCACGCACAGGGATGGGCCTTCCTATTTACCATGATGTGAAGGGAAGGAGAATAGTACTTTGAGCCCATCAAGCAGTCGTCCATAGTACGAGTGGCCAGTCGAATCCATGCTGTCACTAAACTCGCCTGCACACTTAACTCGCCTGCACGAGTCAAGTTTGCTCAAGAGCTGAACTCGACCGCATATCTGGGCAATCAGCTAAGCAACAAGCTCGCTAGACACGCTAGAGTACTGTGCGGCCGTAATATCACGTACAGTAATGGGTCTTCTCATTTCCCATAACATGAAGGGAAGGAGTATAGCGCTTCGAACCCATCAAGCAGCCGCTCATAGTACGAATGAGAAGCATTGCATCTCTCAACAGTAGATGGTCACATCCCATGATTCAGGAAGTGACCACGCTGTCTCTCCTCTATTTAAGAGCCTCTCCTGACTACAGGAAGGAGGTTCTGGGTTCGTTCATTGACAATCCATTGATACAATCAACGAACCAGACCATCAGCTTTCGACTCCCGAGTGAGCGAAGGATCTACTCTTTGCAACATTTTTGCGCTGTAGCATCTTCCTTGAGTTCTCAGCCTTGATCACCATTGAACTCGAAGACTCGAACTCGATTAATGCAAGCTTCTACTGTGCACTATAGCTCACCAGCAACCTCGATCAAATCGTCTATGAGAAGCAGACTCAGTGCGAGAACTAAGCGACGCATCCTATCGCTACTGAAGTCCTCACGTTAAACAAGGAGGGCATTCCTTCCGCTTCTATTGTGATTTCGATTCATTAGTTTGTAAAAAGTTGTTCTTATCAATATAAACAAAATCCTTGTTTCGAGAAATCAAAATTTACACATCCATATGTGTTGAAGCTAAAGAGGAATCTTGTTTTGGTGGGACAACTTGGAGCAGAAGGCTATGTTTCGATATTCACAGGGGATTCATGGAGAATCTCTAACGGTACGATGATAGTTGCTCGAGGCAACAAACTAGGAACTCTCTACCTCACCTTATATGCGAGTGACACCCTCGCAATTGCAGCTGGCAAAGAGAGTACAGATCTGTGGTACAACAGACTAGGGCACATGAGTGAGAAGGGGATGAAGATCTTACATTCACAAGGAAAGCTAACCAGGATCGACTCGTGAAAGTCGGTATTTGTGAAGATTGCATCTTTGGGAAGCAAAAGAGGGTTAGTTTCTAGAAGGGTGGAAGGCCACCTAAGGCTCAGAAGCTAGAGATGATTCATACAGATGTATAGGTCCAGCCAGTGTGTCTTCTTTTGGTGGTTCGAGATACTATATCACCTTTATCGACGATCACTCAAGGAAGGTGTCAGTTTACTTCATGAAGCACAAGTCAGAGGTGTTTGGAGTCTTCAAGAAGTGGAAGGCCATGATGGAGAACGAGACAAATCTGAAGGTGAAGTGTCTGAGATCGGATAATGGTGGAGAATACGAGCTGGAGGAGTTCAAGAGGTTATGTGCTATGAATGGTATTCGTTTAGAGAGGACTATTCTAGGGACGCCGCAGCAGAACGGCATTACAGAGAGGATGAACAGAACCTTGACGGAGCGTGCTAGGAGCATGCGATTACATGTAGGTCTGCCTAAGATATTTTGGATGGATGTGGTGCATACGACAACTTATCTTATTAATCACGGACCATCAGTTCCATTGGATTTTGGGATTCTAGAGGAGGTTTGGAGTGGAAAGAAGATAAATCTCCCACACTTGTGGGTATTTGGTTACATGGCTTATGTTCATATCAGTGACCATATCAGGAACAAGCTAGAAGCTAAGTCACAGAAGAGCATATTCATTAGATACGGCATTAATGAGTTTAGGTATTGTCTTTAGAATGAGAAGAATAGGAAGATCATCAGAAGCAAGGATGTAATATTCAATGAGAAGGTGATGTATAAAAATAGAGAAAATGCCAAGGATAGCCAAAGCAGTGGGAGCAGCACTACGGATGCAGGTGGATCCGAGTATATGGATTTAGAGGAACTTCCAGATAAGGGTGATGATGTTTGTTCTGACCATAGAACGGAGGAGGCTCCAGTTGCAGAAGCAACTACCCCGGGCGTGGAGCTTAGGAGGTCATCCAGGATACCCAAACCAAATATCAGATATCATTCATCTCTTGATTACTTATTGTTAGCAAATAGCGGTGAACTAGAGTTCTATGAAGAGGCAATGCAAGTGAGTGAATCTCAGCAGTAGGAGCATGTGATGCAGGAGAAGATGGATTCTCTACTCACTAATAAGACATAAGAGTTAGCCTAGCTACCTGCACAGAAGAAGGCCTTACATAACAAATGGGTCTACCGGGTCAAGCAGGAGAGTGTTGGAAGCAAGAGATTCAAGACCAGATTAGTAGTGAAGGGGTTTCAATAGCGAGAAGGAGCGCACTATACGGAGATACTTTTTCCTGTTGTGAAGCTCACAACCATCAGAGTGGTGTTGAGTTTGGTAGCTGCAGAAGACCTCTTTCTTGAGCAGTTAGATATAAAGACTGTCTTTCTTCATGGTGACTTAGATGAAGAAATCTATATGAAGCAGTCTGTTGGCTTCATTAAAGAAGGAAAGGAAGAGATGGTGTGCAAGCTCAAGAAGAGCTTATATGGTTTAAAACAGGCTTCAAGACAGTGGTACAAGAAGTTTGATAACTTCATGTAAAACAATGGCTACAGAAGATGCAATTCGGATCATTGCTATTATTTTAAAAGATTCGAGTCCAACTTCATTATCTTGTTATTATATGTTGATGACATGTTGGTAGCAGGACCATGTTTAGAAGATATAAACAAATTGAAGAAGCAGCTAGCAAAGGAGTTTGCAATGAAGGATCTGAGTACAGCAAAACAGATTCTAGGGATGCGAATTAGTAGGGATGAAGCTGAAGGGACGTTGAGATTGAGCCAAGCTGAATATATTAAGAAGGTACTCCAGAGGTTCAACATGCAGAATACTAAAATTATTAGCACGCCACTTGGAAGTCAGTTCAAGCTATCTGAGAATCAATCACCTAAGACAGATACAGATAGAGAGCATATGAGCAGGGTACCATATTCTTCGACCATTAGGAGTCTCATGTACGCGATGGTTTGCACAAGACTGAACATCGCCTATGTAGTAGGAGTTGTGAGCAGGTTTGCTAGCAATCTAGGGAAACAGTATTGGGAGGCCGTGAAGTGGATATTGTGGTACTTAAGGGGAACAATGAATAAACCACTATGTTTCAAGAGGACGGAGTTGGTGCTGTAGGGATACAGGATGCGGACTTCGCCGGTGATCATGATACGAAGCGAAGCACTATAGGGTATGCTTATACCTTAGCGTTGATAGCAGTGAGCTAGGTCTCACGCCTGCAGTAGATTGTGACTTTATCTACAACCGAGGCTGAGTATGTCGTGGTGACCGAAGCAAGCAAGGAGATAATCTGGTTGAACGGGTGCTTGGAAGAATTGGATCTGAAGCAAGGGGAGAGGAGTTCTTTATTGTGATAGTCAGAGCGCTATACATCTTGCCAAGAATCCAGTATATCATGCTAGAATGAAGCATATCAACATTAAATTTTATTTTATACGCTCGCTAGTTGAAGACGGAAAGTTACACTTAATGAAGATTTTGGGGAGTCAAAATCCAACGGACATGTTGACGAAGGCAGTCACCATTGAGAAACTGGAGTTGTGCAAAACTTTAGTTGGCCTTCACAAGTAGAAGACCAAGGCAGAGCCACGTTATGAGGATCGGCGAGATTGTCGGGATATTGTTGATTGAAGAAAGGATTTTTTTCGGGGAGGAGAAGATACATGTGAAGAAGGGGAGAGTTTGGGTGAACTCGCTGATGGCACTTTGGTCTCCAAGTGAGAGATTGTTAGTCAAAATTGTAGACTCAAAGTTGAAGCCGAAGCTAGAATCGAAATGAAGGAGAAAATCAAGAAAAAATAGGAGGAGGCCTGTACGGTTGACTGTGGAGGTCGACCGCGAACGTGCACAGAAGCTGACAAGAGGCTGGAGCTAAAGGTGATCGACCGCGGTAGTCGACCATGCTAACCCTGGAGGGATTTTTGGTCTCGGGAATCAGTTCGGTCCACCGTGATGGTCCACCGTGCTAATACTATAATATTTTCTGCTCTTAGGAAAGTGGTTTGATTGACCGTCACGGTCGATCGTGATACCTACGTGGTCGACCGTCACAGTCAACCATGACGCGTCAAACAGTTTCCTAAACTGTTTTGGATTCTGTTTCTTTCAGGACTCTATATATACCTAAACGTTTTTAGGGCTAATATATACACATGAAAAAAGAGAGTTTTTGACAGTAGAAAAAGAGAGAATCTCAGAGAGATAAAACCCTAGTTTGTGAGGTTGTATTTCTTCTTCAATTAATCAAAAGAATTGTGTGGTGTGACTCCTGAGGACGTAGGCACATTGCCGAACATCGTTAAATCTGTGTGTTCGTTTCCTTTATTATTTCTGCAAGTTTTTGATCTTTATTTGAGGCGAATTTTCCTACTTTCCTACTTTCAACACAAGTTCTAGAAGGGCAAGGGTTCGATTGGATTATTTCGAATCCCCAATAGAGATCTCTTAATTACTCGATCCCCAATGCACCCCAAAATCCTAATACAATTCTTTCAAACAAAACAACAAAATGAGAGAAAATATCAAATAGGCTACACAAGAGGATGATCTGTTCTTGACCAGAGGATTGTCTGTTCTTGACTGGTGCTTTGTAGATTGATGCTGATAATTGGCTTGAAAGACTGTATATATATAGGTTTGAAGGTTCTACCTCCTTGCTGCCTATGCATTATGAGTTCTAGTGGGAATATAAGTCTACATGTTCTAAAACCCAATAAGAGTCCAAGCCCATTATGACTTCTATTATTGATGCAATTAGAGTCCTAATAGCAGTTCACTTGTGACTTTCCTTATCACAAATCTTCAAGTCCTATCTACAATAGGATTGCATTGATGACCAACTTAATTCTTAGTCAAAAGAAATCCTCTTAACCGAGTCTGTGTAATAGAGAAAACTCTTGGTTTTCTCATACTAACAAATCTTCATATGACTCAAATATGTTAAGAATTTCTCACTACAAAAAATGAACTTACTTTACCTTCTCTAACGGCCCCAAAGGGCATCTAAGTGCGATACATATCGATCAAGTTCAAGCCCAGCTTGAACTTGCTAATTGAAAGGGGTCTCCTTAATAAATTGACTGAATTATCTGCACAACAATCATAACTATTAGCGTCATCACTTGAAGTAGCTTCTGAATAGTGGAAGGGTACAAAATTATCAACTAACAATGCGTAATCTACTATATCTTCATATCTTTGCAGTGGTCGAATATCTTGTCTAGACTCATCTCTAGAAATAGTGTATTTTCACTCTTCCTGTAGCTATTGAGGTGCTTCATCTACTTGAATGGGATCTGATTGCTGAATTCTAGCAGTCTTGTTCTACTGAAGAGCTGAATCATGTGTTTCTAACACCACCTTCTGTCCTGTAGTGCGTGCATTATCATCAACTGAAATGGTGACTATTTTGGTGGAACATAGCAGACTCAACAAAAGTGACATCACAACTAATAAAAATCTTAGGAGATTTTGGATAAGGATACAGTAATATAAACCTAGGAATATGTACTTCTTCACTCAATGCTCAAGTTTCCCTTGACTAACATGCGCATATGCAGGGTCAACCAAATATTCTAATATTAGAATAATTTGCAGGCTTACCAGAGAAAAACTCCTCTTGAGTTTTACAATCTATAGCAGTAAATTATGACCGATTCACTAAGTAACAACCTGTATTCACTGCTTTTGCCCAGTATTCATTGCCAAAACCTGCACTGAACAACATACAACAAGCTTTCTCTAACAGGGTTTTATTCATACATTCTGCCACTTCATTTTGTTGCATTGTGCGAGGGATTATTTGATGTCTAAATATTCCCTCTTTCCTACAGAAGTCATTAAATTCTTTTCCATAAAACTCAAGACCATTATCAGTTCTGAGCCCCTTAACCAGCTTCCTCGTCTACTTCTCAATCAAAGACTTCAATTGCTTGAAAGTCACAAATACCTCACCTTCATTCTAAAAAAAGTAGACCCAAACCTTCTTAGAGTAGTCATTGATGAGGGTCAATAAATATCTCGAACTACCACCCTTCGAGGCAACTTGAGAAGGTCCCCAATAATTTGAATAGATGTAATCCAAAGTACATTTAGTTTGATACATTATAGTACTGAAGCTGACTCTTTTCTGCTTTTCGATAATGCTCACAAAACCTTAATTTTCTAATACTTTATCCACATAAAAGACTCTTCTTGCTTCTTGTCCAATCCACACTCACTCATATGATCAATCCTCATATGTCATAATTTAGTAGTGTCTACTACTAATATCAATGGTGCAACTATAGCCGAACCAGTAAGGTAGAACCCTGCAAAACATACAAGTTGACAATCTTCTTTCCTTTTATAAATACTAAAGAACCTTTCATAATGTTAAGAACTCCACCTTCACCTAAAAAATTACACCCAAGATTATCAAGATTGCTCAAACATACTAGATTCTTCTTTAAACTTGGAACATGCCTAACATCAGTTAAAATCTTGATGACTCTATCATGCATCTTAATTTGAATTGTCTCTTTTCAAGTAGTCTTGCATGAAGCGTTATTACCCATGAGAACTACTCCACCATCAATGGCATCATAAGTGGTGAACCAGTCCTGATTAGGACACATACGATAGGCCCAATCCGAATTCAAAATCCAATAATCCATTCTCCTATCTTTATCATTGGTAACTAACAAAATCACATCCTAAGTAGTACCATCTTTAGCAGAGTCCTCCTTTGGCTTCTCTTTATACTCTTCTTATTTCTTCTTGCTCTTGAACCTGTAACAATCGGCCTTGATGCGCCATTTCTTCTTAGAATATCGACAGGTCATATTCATAGTGCTTCGACTTCTACATGTTACCTCCTGATAGGGAATAAATAAAACCAAAGTTACAAATGCACAGCTATCAAGTTATAGTATATAAGATATTGAATCCTCGAGGAAGGTGTTGTAGGAGATAATTAAAATTAGTTTCTAAGTTCTATGTTCTACGGACAATTAAGAGTGATAAATGTAGTTGTGGAGAGATAAAGAGAGTAGGTGTGATTATGTCTAAATAAAAAAACTAGATTAAGAGGGGAGAAAAATTACATGAATATAAGAAAAAAATAAAACGAAATCAAGAATAAAGAGGAAAATCACAAGTAAAAGATGGAGAAAAATAATTTGAGAAATGAGGAATGTAGAATTGAATCCACTAGTCAATTTCACATAGAATTTATGAACTATTCTTTTTTTATCATATTTTACTTTAGATTTATTAGGCATAAATTATCAAACCTTTAAAAAAAGTATAACCTATCAAATTATCATCCAAGTAAAATAAATATTCATGAAAAGACAACAATTAGATATTACTTTTAGAAGTCATATGCATAACCTATAAAACCTCTCAAGATAAGCATAGATTATTAAATTATTTTTCTACCTATTAGTTCTCTAGTTGATAATCCTAAACAAGATCAACATAAGAGAGAAATTTACAAATTATAAAAATTAAATTAGTTTCATACAATTTTAGAATTCCTACAAGATTTTAGTTTCACATTTTGAGAAATAAAGAGATAAAACCAAAATTGGAGAGTATGAAAGAAAGAAAAAAATAAATAAAGATTAACAATAACAGTATGAATAAGAACAAATAAATAAGGATCTAAACTATAGACATAAAAATAAATCTAAACATAAAAATAAATCTAACTATAAAAAGAAAAATACAAGAAAGTAAATCTACATTACCAAATAAAAATATAAGAAAATAATACAAAAATAAAAATATAGGAGTATATCTACTCTACAAGGCTTCAAAACAAATATAATCTACCAAAAGAAAATAAAATCTTAAAACATGAATATCTAAGTAAAAATAAAAGAGAAAAAAGAAAACTTACATTACAAGAGGGTTCTAGTTCTAGCTCATTGAAGGAAAATCTCCTATCTTCAGCTTCATCTTCATTAATAAATAAATAGAAAAAGGGAAAATATGAAGAAGCAAAAAATTCTTTTATTAATTGCAAGAAAGTTATAGTTTTAGAATGTCTTCTCAATTAAGAGTATCGTTCCTCTCCAAATAGAATTTTTACAAAGTTGTTCACACCTAATCTCCTTATAATCTACCCCTATTTGTAGCCTACAAGAATGAATAAGAACCATTAGATTTTACTTGGCCAACCGATTAGTAAATAAAGATTAAATCTTAGTCAGAAAACTATTTTTGTTGTGAACCGATTAGTTGATTAATCAGTTGGCCAACCGATTAGTTTGTAAAATATTTTTTTTGTTGATTTCTTAATCCGATTTCTTCATGGATCCTTGAGATTTCTTGGGCCTTTTTTTATTTTTATATTTAGGCTTCAATAAATGGTAGAAAATTAGAGACTTTGATTCTTTTGGGTTTTTATTCATTAATTCTTCATTAACCTCCAAATTAAGATAAAATATGTTATTAGTAACATATTTATTTAAATAAAATAGATAATAAGAGTATAAAAATATAATAAAAATGTGAGTATCATATACCCCTACACCTAAACTTTTGCTAGTCCTCTAGCAAAGAAAGAAACTGAAAGGGAAAGAAGAAAAATCCTAACTCGCTTTCGCAAGGATCGTGGTTGTATTTAACGCATACAACAAACCTTTAAACCTCTACGTTACCCTAAAGAATGAGTTATAGTCTCGTGACGGTTTATAGTGAATATACCCATAAAATTCGATCAACTTTCCAATTTAAAGAAGTCGGTGAATAATTAATTTACTTGATGCCTCTAAAGAATCTAATTATAGTTAGTTTTTACTCAAGAAAATATTTTTATGTATAACTCTAAAGTAAATCTCTTAGGAAATCTTTTCATTATAGTTACACAAAATCAAATCTAGCTTAGAAATTTAATTAAAAGTTTTGAAAGGAGCATCCTAACTTTTTGTTTCAAATAATATTTTAAGTTTATTAATCAAAATATTTTCAATAGGATATATAAATATCATTATATATAGAAATATAATTTTTTATGTATGTATACCCTTTATTCCTTAGTGATTCGTTGTACTTTATCAGGTTTTCTAAGTGACTATTGAAGGAGTTTTAGGCCAATAGATCCTAACCCAACTGGGCTTTGGTCATTAAGTATGTAAATACTCCTTTGCCTTAATTACTTTGTCAATTTAGGCTTAGTAAGATAGAATCATCTTGGAGTTCAAGAGATTTTTTTATTTTTTAATTAAAATTTTAAACTATATATATTTTTATATATTTATATGAGTATATGTATATATATCTTGAAAGAAAGTTTTAGATTAAGACGACTTCAAATACTATTTTCCACCTAAGATAAGTATTTAAAAATTTTATTATTTTAATTAAAAGTCTAAGTTGGACTATAGTAAATTATGCCACTTTAAAAATTATTTCTTAATAATTATATTTAGAGTTATCATAAAAGGTAAACTCGAGTATAAAACTAACTAAGACTTAGAAAATTTAAAGTTTCTCAAATAGCTCAATTATTTAATTATTTTTTCTTCTTTTTTAATATATTATTAACTAAAAACTAAGAAAAATACAACAAAAATACTAACTAAAAATGAAAAAATAAAGCAAAATAAAAGGAAAAAGCTAACTAGATCCCACGCCTATATCTAGACTTTGCATTGTCTTCAAGGCAAATATTAGAAATAAATGCAAAAAAACAAATAAATAAACATTACAGTATATAATATAAGTATTTGGTGAAAATAAATGGAAACATCCTTCACTTCTTATCATCAAATTGATCGTCATCCTTGTCATCCTCGTCATCCCCATCACCAGTCCGTGTGACATCCACGTCCTCATCCTCTCCATCCTCTATGTTTGTATTACTACTCCTAATATCCTCCCCATCCTTTGTCCATGTAGTAAGATGTGGTGGTGGTGGTGGTGGGTCTTGTTTTGATGGAGGAGGGAATGGAGGATGATAAAATGGATGAGCCGCAAATCCCGACCGCATCTCATAAATAGTTGAAGCTATGTAGTGTAGGTATTGCAAAAATTGGTCCGTCTAAGCTACCAAACAACCCTGATTGGTTCTTTACTAAGTCATAAAATGGTGAAAACTTTTCTCAAAGGCATAGAGAATGATCACTAAGCATCTAGGGTGTCTACTCCGTCGGTGCCTCAGTGGGTGGAAGAGGTGATGTAGGTATCGTCAGCTAAGCAGGTGGTGGTGCAAGTAAAGAAGTGGATGCATCTGGCACTTTACCCTAGGCAGCTATACTCTTCTTTACTATTTCAGAGGTTAGTGGTGCTCTCCTTGTAATAAGACTATCCATAGAATGCATTGGTACACTGAGCGACTCACAAATCCAATTGATAAGAAATGGGTAGACCAGCTAGACCTTTTGCCTATACTACAGACTCGGATACTCCCTGGCGCTAGTCACCATCCCCGCTAGCATTCTAAAGATAATATTAGCTACATCAAAATGCTGATTGGTGGTGATCCAATATGGTAGGACAAGGTCGTGGGTGGTGATCACCGAATAGGAGGAGCTCAGGTATAAGTCAAACTTAAGAATGAGGTTAAGGAGAATAAACTCTTTCTTGAGTACTCCAGAGTTTAGGGTCCCGCCCCTACGTACTATCATAAAAAGATACTCCACCATCTGGTTATATGTATCTGAGGCTATCCCTAACTCAGTGGAGACTCAGAAGAAATCTGGTCAACCTCTAGGTGGTTTGGGGAGCCCTAAACTCTTCTAAATGAGTTTAGGTGTGATTGTGATCAATATCCCTCTAACAACAGTAGTGGCTGATTCTTCTCCTGATCTACCCCAACTGGCCTAAAATTCTCAAATAAGGATAGTGTTAGCTAATTTGAGTTTTCTAGTTATCATAGAATTGATCTCAGGTGTTGTGAATACTATAATAATGGGCTAGAATTCAAAAAGTTTATCCAGGTTAAATCCTTTCTCAAAGTGGATAGGTAGAGAAGCAAGAGAGAGAGAGAGAGAGAGAGAGAGAGAGAGAGGATCCTTCAGTTTGTTGTTATTTACTAGAAGCCATTATCTGAATTACAAGAGAATATGTTAATTTAGGCAATGAGGGTTTAAATTTGCTAGAATTTCTAAATTGTAGGGTGCAAACTACAAATTTTATATTTTCTGGCCACCAATCGGTTGGCCAACCGATTAGTTCATCATTGAGGCGAACTGATCGATGGATTTTCATATTGATTCTTGTAAAAACTAGATTCAAATCATTATTAACATCATTTAATATCATTTCTAGCAAGTTCTCACCACAAATTACACCAAAAAATACTAAAAATTGGGAAGTTGGGGTTTCGGGTTTATACCTTGAATTGAGTGGGAATCGATTGCAAAAACGTTGCAATTTAATGTTGGGTCAGACCCTAATCCTCTTATCTTCAACTTGGAGATGATAATAATGAAGAATTTGTTGTTTTGGAGTGAATTGGAAATGGGAGGAAAAAACTGAGGGGTTTTTTTTCCTTGACTCCTAACGAGTCGGCGAATCTATTGGCCAACCGGTTGGGATTTTTTTCGAATGAGTTGGACTACAGCCCACATAGAAAAAGTATGTGTTTTTCCTTGGTGTGGGCTAGGCCACAACCAACACTATATTTTGAGTCGGCCTTTCTAAATGGGCCAAGAGAAAATATATATACTTTTTTTAAACGAGTTGGGCCGATTTTTGTAATTTTTATTTATTTATTCACATGGGCTTAAAAAATGAGGATTTTTTAGTTTTATTTTTGTTGCAAAAGTGTGGTTCATGAATAACCAACTCCTCTTCGTCAAGCATAAAAAATTCTAAAAAAGGTTATAAACATTGTCCATGTGAGAAAACTTGATTAACAACATATGGACCCGTCCATTGTGATCTCAATTTTTTAGGAAAAAATATAATTTTTAGTTGTAGAGTAAAACTTTTTGTCCCGATATAAAATTCTTTTGTAAAATTAAATTATCATGAAAATTTTTGATTTTCTCTTTGTAAATTTTTGAGTTCATATATGTATCATTTCAAATTTCTTCAAACTCATTCATGGATCATTCTTGTTTTTCCTGCCGAGTTAAAATCAAGATTTAATTGTTTAATAGCCCACGTCACTTGGTGTTCTAGCTCAACTGGTAAATGATAAGCTTTTCCAAACACGAGCCTGTACGATGACATCTCCAAATTGGTTTTGAAGGCTACACAATATGCCCATAGAGCATCACACAATTTAACAGACTAATCTTTTCTATTAAGATTAACAATTTTTTAAGATTTGTATAATTTATCGATTCATGACTTCTACTTGACCACTACTTTGGGGAAGGTAAGGAGTTGATAATTTGTGCGTGATAGAATATTTACTCATCAAAGCCTTTCAAGAATAGCTTCAAAAATATGTACAATTATCACTAATAATTGCTCAAGGCAATCCAAACTGGGCAAATATATTTTCCATCAAAAACCTGACAAAAGCTGGGCCCCCACTGATTACATTGATGATTCCCTTATAAGAAATCTCCGCAGGCTACTCATTTACTGGGGGCCGAGGTCGGGGGGACCGTGAGCGGGTCTTCTATCTTTTCGAGTTGGAGCGGGGTTCATACGCTCTACTGGTAGCATGAGATCCTTCAAGCATCCTCTCATAATCAAATCTTCTAGATCCCTCTTGAGGATCTGACAATCATTAGTGAGATGCTCATAGTCTTGATGATATCAAAAAAATTGTCTTGTATCCCTACTTCTGGGGTCCGACACCATCTTGGGCATGGGATCTTTGAGGTATCCTTCCTTCTGGGCCGACTTCAAGGCATTAGTGAGAGAGATGTCGAAGATGGGCAAAGGCTCCTTTGGAACTGGATTTCTTGGTTGATCCCTCCTGCAGGGTTGATTAGGGCAGGGTTGACCCTGGGAGAATCCTTGCGCCATTCGAGCTTCTGGTGATCCCGGGGTGGCATTGTCACTTGAGGGTTCGAAGGGAAGGTCATCGCTGGCGGAGTTGAATGGGCGGAACCCAAAGTATCCATTTTTCTTGCTGACGCCTTGTAAGCCCGGGCGTCTTCCATATCCATGTATCCATAGGCTTTGGACATTAGCTGCTCGTAGTTGGCGACTGGATTCTTGGCAAGGGAGTCGGCCAGTTCATTATCCTGAAGACCCGCCACAAGTGCCGACATAGCGACTGCGCTTCCGGGATCATTGACTTCCAACCTCTTTGCTTGAAATCTCTTGAAGTAAGGTCGGAGGCTTTCGTTTGGTCTTTGTCTCATTTGGATCAGCACATGAGGAGGGATTTTTTGCTTTGTATCCGCCAGAAAATAATGAATAAACTTACAGCAGAGTTCTTTAAAACTATTGATGGATCACTTCTCGAGAGCATTCCACCAGAGCTTAGCACTTCCTTTGAGGGTGATGGGGAAGCATCGACATAGAACTGCTTTAGATACTTGAAGCATGCTCATTATATCAAAATAATTTTGAACATGCTCCGAAGGATCCCCCTCACCTGAGTACGTCTCTAGGTGAGGCATCTTAAATCTCTCAAACGGGAATTTCATTATCTCGTCAGATAATAGAGTATTTCCTTCGATAGTACCAAAAATTGGTTTGTACCCTCGGTCGTAGCCGGAGGCCCTTGTAGTGGTCGACAAAGTTGAGGAGTCGTGGTGGTGGGGTTTTCTGAGAATCTTTCCTTTGGCACGTCCCCCCTGAATGGCTAGGACCGGGGCTTTTATCATCATTGTTTAGTTGCTTAGGGCGGTTTTCCGCCCGTTCGTGATGGTTGGGAGGAGGCAGCGGTATGTCCCGCGACACTTCATTGGTGTGAGTTTCTGATCGCCGGTCTTCGGGTGGTGGAAGTTGTTCATCGGCATGTGGCTGCCGTGGGATTCGCCAGAGGAGTTCATTAGTCAGGGTGGAAAACTGCTCTCTCAGAGATGAAGAGAGTTTGTCTACCGTCTGTTCCAATTAACCTTGGGTCACCTAGTTTGGAGGTCCCCTTATAGGAGATTGGCTCACTCCTCGCTCAGAACTCGACATTTCTTCTCAAAAAGAGGAAAGTAGCCCCACGGTGGATGCCAAACTATTGGTGTTGGTGAAAAAATAGTTGATGGGGGTTGTAGAGTTACTGGATTATCGAGAGGGATGGAGGGCTGCTTTCTTTCTTCGAATTTATTCCTGGTTCTCAGAGCTCGGGGTGGGCGGATCACCTACATACACAAGAATGACGAGAGTATAGGGCCTGTTTCCCCCATGGTACCTCCAACGATCAAATCAGCTGGTGTACTTGGTCCGGGAATAGAGGAATAGTATCCTCTTCTAATATGTCACTAGAGAATTTTCTTTAGGTAGTGATGGAGAGACCGAACCTCTTCCTATGGTGAATAGCATTTTTACTTATAGAGGATGCTAGGGGTAGGATTGGCACTTTGTGAGAGTGCGGTTCATGATGATGGCAAGAGATGGACTGGAGGCTGAGTCATCCTTTGCATGATACGTATCGATTAGTAAGTTATGGGAGGTCACTTCGGTGATATAGGGAATCAGTAGCCGTTACGGCCTATCAGCAAGTAACGCGGAGTCATTTCCGTGATATGGGGATCCAACAGCCGTCGAGGCTTGTTGGTGAGTGACGTGGAGTTACTTCTGTGTTATGGGGACCCAAAAACCGTCGGGGCTTATCAGCGAGTGACGTGGAGTCACTTCTGTGTTATAAAAGGTCAAATAATAATGAGAAATAATATTTTGAGTCATCCTTAGGAAAAGTGTCGGTTGATCGATGGGTAATCATCTTTTGCTCGACTGAGTCCGCCCTTTGAGTCGTCTTGGAATGAAGTCGACTCGACCGAACCTGCTCTCGGGATAGCATATTTGTGGGGGAATAGGGTACACCCCATAACTGTCAGCCCCTTTCGCTTGGATGTGGTTGTGGCCAGATTCAAGATAAATAAATGAGAAAAGATTGAATAGAATTGATTTCGCTAGCGAGGAGGCGCCCTTTCTGGATGCGAGGACACCTGTCACCACCGGACATCACTAAAGCTGTCTAGGTTATTCCTTTGTCAGACCACGGTTTTCTCGAGAAAATGAGGCAAAATGTCATTCAACAGCATTTCAAATTACAATGCTAGGTTTTAGCCATAGGATGAGATGGGCTCCAACGGATTAGATGTGATGATAGCTGTAAAGTAGGAGACCATATATTGTCGTTTGACGTTCTCATCTGATCTAACTGCTCTTCTTCATCACCTTCTTCTAATTTTGTCTTTCCTACCGATTGCCCCCTAGTCTCTCTATGAATCTGGAAGCTGTGCCTCGTCAGGAATATCTGGAGATCATTCATTCGAAGGTGACCTCAGCCCAACTGAAGACCATGTCTGCGAAGTTTGACACCCCTAAGGAATATAAGTTGTCCCTCCCGAAAGGAGCGGAAGCCATTTACGACCATTGGCCGAGACGACACCCGCTCTATCTAAACCATTTAGAGTGTTGCCTAAGATTGCCTTTGCCTCCGTTTTTGAAGCATTTGTTCAAGGATTTAGGGGTTTCGCTGGCACAAATGAAGCCAAACGCTATAGCTATCACAGTGGCTTTCGTGGTTATATGCAGTTGGTTAGGCATCAAACCCATGACGAAGCTTTTTTCTTTTTTCGTGGTTGTAAAGGCAAGTCAGAAGGAGTTCCACTATTACTTTCAGATGTCAGGGTCCTCCAAGTTGCTCGTAGACCTCCCAGATTCTCATAAGGAATGGAAGGAGAAGTTTTTGTGGGTGGTCGAGGAGGATTTAGAGATGGGTTGCTCTGATTGGCTTGAGATTAGGAGGAATGCACTCGTTAAGAGGGCATTATCCAAGGAAGAAAAGGTCGATCTTGAGTCGATTAAGAAGTTCACAGGCTCTCGTTGCTTTGAGGTTTTGCTGGATAAGTCCTTTCTATGAATGACCATAGTGTCGATCGTGCTAGCGACTACTTTTGATACAGATAGAGCTGTTGTCCTCATCACCGGGTCAGTGGGAACCATTGCGACGTTGCAAGTCAGGTTAATTGATCCTTAGGAGGAATCTTTTATCAAACCGGTCAAGCGTCTCCACTCAATGGTCCCTTCCTCAGAAGCTCCGTTGACTATCGAGGAGAATATGCCCTCCCTAACCCAAAGAAGGAGGAGGAGAGAGGCTGCTGGGTTGATTCGACCAAGAGGTGAGGAAACACAGGTGGCTTTTGTCCCTTTGGATGATTCGCAAGATGATTCGGTTCTAAGAGAGTCGGCCGAGGCCTTTTCAGGAGAAAGAATTGAAGAATTTGAACCACCTCGAGTGCCGCCTCAGCCAGGGAAGGAGCCGCCTCAGTTCGAGGTGGGGTTGCTGGCCACTAATCGGAAGCCCCCTTTTTCGCACAGTTTCTCCGATGTGGGTGAGACAGAATGGGATCAGCTGAGGTCCTATATCATTGGGCACCCTTCACCTGCTGCCCAGTATGCAAGGGAGCCCCGCCCAGAGTTTTGTTTCAAGGCCAAATGTCATCTGGACGTTAGAGGGTCCATCATCGGGTCTTGTCGAGCCCAGGCGAGGGCTATCGATCAGTTCTGTCTCCCAGAGGATGAGAAGCTGCTTAGGAGGATTCCTGATCGGGGTCTCCATCAGGCTCTTCATAGTTACTTTCTCTGAGGGGCTCTATTAGATATTGAGCTGTTCAATTAGATGGATCATCTTTGGACCTCTCATTAGGATCTCCTTGATGAGATTGATTTACTAAGGTCCCACGAGAAAGTCCCTCCGTGACAGACTGCCAACAGATCTGCTTTCGACGTCTCTTAAGTTGCAAAGCTTAGGCAAGAGCTAGATGAGATGCTTCAGGAAAGGGACCGTGCGGAGGTACTAGCTCAGGTGGCGAAGGCGGTGACGGCCCATGCAAAGCGTCAGTTAGACATAGCGGAAGTGACCATCGCCCAACTTTAGGGAGAAATAAAGTAGCTGAAGTCCAAGCCTTTCCAGGAGGTCATCGACGAGCATCGTCAAGAGATTCTCGATAGCTGCCGTCAGGAGATCGTTGACGAATACCGAAGGAGTTTAACCAGGCGAACCGAGCTGGCACTAGCTTGCAAAGCTGGATGTGATTATATGTCGGCTCAGATTTCGGCCGATTTGAAGAACACCCCTAATCATCTTCACTACCCTTCCATGGTCGCCTACTGCTTGGGTGAATTTGAGGAGTTGGAGGCCCGAGGAGTGAGGTTTGACTTAAGCGTGTCCGAAGATGGTTCGGATGCTGAATAGGGTCGCTCGACTCCTCCGCCAGCTACCTCGAGAAGTTTTCCACCCTCAATTTCAGGAGCAGGAATGGATCCATGATAGAGTTCATAGGAGTTTCTCTTTTTTTGGCATTGTAGATTTCTAATTTAATAGTACTTGACTAATGAATGAAAAGAAAAAATATTATCCCCCTAATTCTGTAGAACTTTAGACTTTTGCTTGAGTGAGGCACGACCTTCTCCGTTAGTTTGAAAGGATTTGCTTACTGTTTTTGGGGTCAATCAGCATTGCCCCCTGAGTTAAGATTGGGAGGTATCATCTCGGCTTTGTTATCAAGGGAATCTTGACCTTTCAAGTCGGTTGTAGTCTGTTATGCCAACTAGTGCTGTCATTCGCGTCGTCAATAGAGTAGACGACATCTTGCTGGTTAGCAAAAGGCATTGATTGATGGGATCGTCTTCTCTCTGGACGGCATATTCTCAAGAAGATTTGGAATGTTGTTGCCCGACATGAAGTGCAGCTTGTCCGCCTGCTGTCGGGGGTCAATAATAATTCTTTCACGTCCTCAAGACCTTTATGGCACAGGGCTGCAGAACGGATGTGACGTTCAAAATTTTAAATTTCAAAAACGCTCATCTCCCTTAGTTAAATCTTTGCCGTTCATTGCAGTGAATTGAGAGTCGTTTGGATTGTTCCACCTGTCAATTGGAAGCCTATAAATTTATTTGGAGAGAAAGGGAGAAAAAGCCTTTCGTCTTTTGCCCTAAGTTTTGTGATGTTTCTTCTTTAGCCCCTAATCTTTCTCTAGTCAGTTTCTAATGGCTTCATCAAGCTCTGTTGGTGATCGCAGTGAGGAAAGGATCAGTCTCCTTCATCTGATCCACTCAAAGGTCTTTGTCGAGAACCTTGAGAGGTTCCATAGCCTTTATGATATCCATCAGGACCTCAACTTGGTGGTCCCGGAGGGAACGACCCTAATCTACCACTATGGTCCTGGTAGAGTCCCTGTATACGTGGTGCATCTTGAACAGGGACTTCGATTGCCCCTTCATTCCTTTGTGAAGGAGGCGTGTTTGGTAATGGAGATCTCTCCTTCCCAGCTTGCTCCGAACGTGGTGGGAATTTTGATGACTTTTATCATCATTTGCTCCAGAGTTGGCGTCTCGCCTTCCATGAAGTTGTTTGGGCAGTTGGTCGGTATCAAGTCAATCAAATAGGATCCGCACTTCTTCTTTCATTATATAGGCGGTTTCAAGTTGATTTCCAATGCTCCGGACTCCAACAAGGATTGGAAAGAGCATTTTATCTGGGTTTTTGGAGCAGATGAGATTCTTTCCTGCTCAACATGGCCGGAGATAGACAAAGACTCCTTAAGGTCGGCTCCTCTGGAGGCTGTAGAGAGAAGGCAACTGGAGAGGATCTGGTCTCATGCTGGATCTCGGGAGAGAAGTAATCTGTTTGACCATGCGTCACTTCGGGTGGCGCACATCTCACTAGATTTACCCTTGAAGGATGACTTGGCTAGGGTAAACGTATTGGCGCTTCCTCTTCCCAGAGTCCAGGAGGTAGGGACCGCAAGCGAGAAGCAAGGCCCTGCTATCGGGTCTCGGAAAAGACTAAGAGGATACATGTATCTTGAGGAGGTGTCCTAGTTGAGGTATCAGATGGGGGACTTAGCCGCTAAGCTTGGAGTAGGGAGGAGGCCCAAGGGGTCGTCCACTCAGTGCCATGATTCTCGCGTCGTGGCTCAAGCTTCTGGGTCTACCCGGATTGACCCGTTTTCAGAGCAAAATCTTCATGAGGAACAATTGGTCATCTGGGCAGATGAGGTCGATACCGTTGCTGGGGCTACATCCGGGGTAATCGTTCTGGCTCCTAGGCCTGAATCGTCCCATCAGGTGGGTAAGGAGCTAGCTGGGCTGGTTGGGGAGATAGCTGAACAGGCGACATTCTTCTCCCAGCCCCGAGCAGAGGAGGCCATTGAGTATTGTGATGTCATTGAGAAAGAAAGAGGTATTTGGCCCTTCCCTCATCAGACTTCGGAAGTAGATTCCGAAGAATGGGAGAAGGCCAAGGCAATGCTATCAGGGGTGCCGCTAGGCCCCAATTCCTCGAGAAGAGATCAGTCCGAAGACGACAAATTTGTCCCTCCAGACTTTCTTGACAAAGAGACTTTAATTTTTGGGTCCCTTTCAGCTCCTATTATGGCCGTGCAACAATTCTCCCTGTCAAAAGACGATCGAGTTTTGAGGAAGATGCCAAGCTTTGGTTTACATTTAGCCCTCAAAGCTTATATAGTCCGAGGGGTTTTAGTGGAGCAAGAGTTGTATGAGCAGCTCACCCATATGCACGACACTTCGCAGGAACGGGAATCTAAGCTGGCGAAGGAGAAGGCGGCCAGGGAAGAGGCCAAGGAGAGAGTCGTCGCTATTGAGGCCCAGGTGAAGAACATCGAAATTGGCTGGCGCCAAGAAGTGGATGCCAGAGAACGAGTTTTGGAGGGGCTTCACACCGAGGGATGTAAGCAAGCTTCCGTAATCATGGAATTAAGAGGTGATGTGGCTCATCAAAGGAGGGAGATCAATGGTCTCCAGAGAGATGTCATCGATCGGGACAAGAAATTGACTACTTTGGTAGGAGAGGTTGATTCTGAAAGGGCCCTCAGAGCGACCGCCGAAGAGGTCGCTCAGTTGAGCCACCTCTCAATCAAGCATCTGAGGGGGAATCTAAAGGAAACACAGTCAGCATAACATAGGGCGAAGGTAATTAAAGACTAGCGCTATAGCCCCATTGGAAAACTCGAAGTAGCTTTGGCGTGCAAAGCTGGGGTTGATTATTTTGCTGCTCTAGTACCCTCCAGCTCACATCCTCCTTCTGGGAGCTTTTATCCCCTGCAAGTCTCTTGTTGTCTCGATCTTCTTAGGGATTTCGAGGCAAGAGAAGGAAAATTGTTGTTAGGTGGTGAAAGCGAGTTCTCAAAGGGTGCTGATGAGGAAACGACAACTGTCCTTCCACTGGCAGGAGGGAGGACTAAAACCTCTGCGATGCCTGATCCCTCCGCTAATGCCGTCGTTCAGGGCCAAAAGGGCCCGGCCTTCACCGATACGACCGCTCCACCTCCAGAGGACCTCGCAAGTCAAGAGAAATGAGAACTAGTTATATTTCCTTTTCCTCCCTTTTTCTCTCTTTCTCCTTTTTTTTGTCATTGTAATTGTACTTTGACTTTGTAAAGGGGTTAATGAAGAAGTAGGTTTGTTTTGAGTGTTTAAAAACTCTTAAAGATTTTTCTTCTATTTTTGCTTAATCGAAGGGTGATATAGGGATCGACCCCGAGGTTGTGCCTAGGCCCAAGAGAGCCGGTTAGTTCTTACATTTCCACTAAGGCCGAGAAGCGACTGTGGGTGTCGGCCAAAGGGTTGTGCCTTGATCTTACCCTGATGAAGTACCAATGGCTTTTCATCGACTGAGAAATCGGGTGCCTAGCTAACTAGGTCTTCTATTTTTCCCTAGGTCCGAGAGGTGACTATGGGAGTCAGCCATAGGGTTGTGCCTTGGTCTTACCCTAAGGAAGTACAAAGGGCTTTTCATCGACTGAGAAGTCGGGTGCCTAGCTGACTAGGTCTTCTATTTTCCCTCGGGCCGAGAGGTGACTATGGGAGTCAGCCAAAGGATTGTGCCTTGGTCTTACCCTAAGGAAGCACTATGGGCTTTTCATCGACTAAGAAGTTGGGTGCCTAGCTGACTAGGTCTTCCATTTTCCCTAGGGCCGAGAGGCGACCGCAGGAGTCGGCCAAAGGGTTGTGCATTGGTCTTACCCTGAGGAAGTACCAAGGGCTTTTCATCGACTGATAAGTGTTAGACCCTAGAGGGGGGTGATTAGGGTTTATGCTAATCTAGTCCGATTTAAATGCCAATTAAAACTAATTAACAAGTTATACTAGCAAGTATGAAATACAACAATATATGTGAGCCAGGATAAGCAATATGAACAATAAAATATATCCTATATGATAAAAATATATGCAAGGATATATAAACAAACTCAAGGGTAAACAATCTAAACAAGATAGTGGATGATATAAATAATGAGCTATGGACAATGGCAACAAGAAATATAAACATAAGAGTAAGTGCGTCAAAGCAAACTCAAACATATGATATGATCATGAAGTTCGGACCTTCCGTCCTACGTCTCCGCTCCCCACTCCCTGGGAGAAATCCACTATCACAATCCGGTTTGGAAGCCGAAACTTCTACACACCTCACACTCGGTTTTCTAGCTAACCGAAAACTTTACAATCAATACTCTTGCAATCCTACTCTACACCCTCTCAAATGTTGGACTAGACGTATCTCCCTCAAGTGCTCGGATACCACCTCTCCCTAGGTTGGTCAACCGACGCCACTCCTCTTGGGACGATCCCCAACTCTCACCACACACTCCTCTCGGTGTACAAGTGTATTACAAAGTGATCCTCATAATAAGCACAATATAACAAATGATTATTCTCTAATATGAATGAGAACACAATGAAAGCTCACACTTAATGTTACAACTCTCACCAACCCAATTATGTATAAAAATACAATAAGCTCATGTGGGTGTGTGTATACAATGAGTGAAATAAAATCTAACTCAATAGCAAACTAGCAATAATAATAATATGAAAATCAATAATAAAATTGCTAGAGAAAATAGTTAGAAAACTTCTCTATGAACACAAAGGAGAGGATGAATAAGATTGAGAATGAATCCCTTAATTTGCAATGTAAGCCTCCTCCTTTGTAAACAAAAACCAAACTTAAAACAAACTGTAAAACACTCTTAAACCCTTGTTTATAACTTGTTCAAAAACTTCTTGGATTGATCTAAGAACTGAGGTATAAGGGGGTATTTATAGAAACACCAAAGCCAAGAGAAAGCTAAGAAAAGACCAAAAAACCAACTCAGCAACGGCTCTAGAAACTAGCCGTTAGAAAGCAATCATAAGTTCGGCGGTCGACCGCGAGCAATAAAAAGCAGAACTATGGCTCTGGACAAGCGACGGTCGACCGTGGCGGTCGACCGCGAAAGTTTTTGGACTTGCTACGGTCGACCGCCACAGTCGATCGCGAGCCAACAAAACAAAACCTGAGTCTTGAACTCATGGGCGGTCGACCGTGACGGTCGACCGCGAACTGATACATGACATTACAGGTTTTAAAACAGTTTTTGGGACTTTTGAAAATATGTTTAAAAATAACAAATGAAGTCCAAAAATTATGAAACTTTGGGAAATGTATATAAACATGTAAATGAATATGTTACAAAAGGAATTTTCAAATTGCATTTCCCATTTGTAAAATATCATCATTTTGCAAATAAGTCCAAAACATGAAAATATAAATACATGAATTTTGACATTTTGGCTAAACCATGTTTTGAAACTTTACAAAATGATTTTGTAGACTTAATAAAAGATCTATATAGTGATAGTTAAGTCTATGAACCAATAAAACGATATTTTCACAAATACAATAGAAAATGAAACATATGAGTATGTATATGAAAATATATTTGTTTCATATCTAAGTATTTAAACCAAATCACAATAATAAATATGAAATATGTAATCTCATATTTATAAACATGGAAACCAAAACATGCATGTATATATATAACTATATATATACATAAACCAAATACGTGTGTGTATATATGATTGAGCTTAAGGTACTTAACATACATAATATAACACCTAAACTAAATATACCCAAGCTTGTGATCTTCAACGAAGCTCTATCTTGGTACACTTGCGAATGAAGCTTGTAATTGGATCTTTAACTTGAATTGCATGCTTCACTCCACAATTCCGCCAACATCCATTGGATATGATCGTTGAAGCTCAATTCCATCCATCCTCCAACTTGTTGTTTATCTATAATAAATAAGAAAACACAAATACTAGACAAACAACATTAGTGGTAAATTGTTTGTTAAACATCATCAAAACAAAGAGGCCAACAATCTCCCCCTTTTTGATGATGACAAACAATTTACAAAAAAAGATATATGCATGAAGGAAAATGAATATACACTATTATAATTATCATGCATAACAAGGAAAGAATATACTCATAATATTTCTCCCCCTTTGACAACATCAAAAAGGGGACAAAGGAATGAAGAGAGCGAAAGCTCCCCCTATCAATATGCATGAGTGAGCATAACACATAGAAAGATATAGGGATTGCTCCCCCTATCAAAATACCTTAATGAATATATACAATGAATGCTAAGGCATACATATGTGAGCAAGCAAGAAACATGCTAAACACAACTCACATATAAAAAGACAATGAGGATACATATAAATATGTCAATATGAAAATAGTGTCTCATTAACACAAAAAATATAAAAGCCATATAAAAGAATAGATTTATGAAAACAAAAGAAAAGGAACATGAGAATCATGCAAAAAGTTTTCAAATAAAAACAAATCAACCAAATGAAATTATAAATCAATCACAATCACATAAAACCAAACCATCATTAATTTTTAAAAATCAAGAGAGACAACTATATCTAGCTCTTGAGCTAGTATCAACCCATATGAATATTTTAGCACCCGGTAAACAAGATTTGGGAATAAACACCCAATAATCCGGGGGGTTATATAAACACAAACCTCTCATCAAAACTAATAATCATGAAAACAAAAGATTTAATAAAAGAAAAATTGTTTTCATAATCAAAAGATTTTAAAATATAATTTTCAAAACCAAGAAAAGGAAAAAAGTAAAAGTACAAAAAATCTTGGTTTATAAATCATTTTGGCACCCAAGAATTCTTGGTGTCGGATTGGTTAGGGACATGACCCCTATCATTCAAGCTCAAAGCCCTAGGGTTATGAACCCTCTTGGGCGCATGTGGTGCACGGAAACGATCATAACAAAAATTACTTAAATGACCCTTCCGATTGTAATAAGTACAATGGAAAGGAGGCATTTGCTTATGTTGACCAAACGGTTGTGCACGGGAATCATTTGTAAAAATAGATTGTTCTTTAAAATTATTTTGCAAATGGGAAACTCTCTTCAAGTCAAAACAAAACTTGGTCAAATGACCAAATCTACTACAATGATCACACTTAAACTTTTGTGGTCTTTTAAAATCATTTGGCAAAAGTGAAGTCTTTTTTAAATCATAGCAAAATTTTGCCAAACGGCCAAAACATCCACAAAGATCACATTTGAACACATTAGCATGTTTATGATGTGCATGATAAGCATATGCATGTGTATGTGATGAAGAAGCTACATGAGATGCACAATGAGCATTAGTATTGTTATGTTTGTGTGCATCATAGCAAAATCTAGCAAGATGGCCTTTACGACCGCAAAGTATGCATTTGTAGACTTTGCTATATATGTGTGCATGATGAGTGGATGATTTTGACTTAGACTTGACACACATATTCACAAGCTTCTTATGGTTGTTAATGCATGTATTAAGAGTTGAATCTAAAGAAGAAATACGGTTTTTAACATTGTTCAACTCATTATTAGGCATATTAGCATTAACTTTAGAAGTAGAACATAAATAATTATTTATAAAAGAAGCAGTATTATTTTTTATGTTCTCTACTTCTAACATGACATTATCTTTTTCATGAGTTAAACTAGCAACATTTAAAGTTAAAGAAACATGATCCAATTTTAATTTTTCATTGTTTTCTTTAAGGATCACATTTTCAATAGAAATAGTTTCAAACTTAGATGCTAACAGCTCATGATCGGATTTTAAATCATCATGCTTGCTTTGTAAATCAATAAAATCTTTATGCAATTTGTTATAGGCATGCAATAATTTTTCACTAGCACAAGTAAGTTCATCACTAGATAAATCATTAGTGGTTTCGAACTCGCAAACCTCACTAGGGTTATCGCCTAGTGGCCGTGTGCATGATGCTCCATATGAACTTGAAGCTGGATCCTCCAAAGCTTGTCGGATCGCCTCCAAGTCCCCTTGGTGTGCTTCAATAAATTTCCATAAGGTGTAAGCACTATCAAAATGAACAAACTTGTTAGAGAGTGATGAGTTAAAAGCATTTAGCAAATATTCTAATAAGATATTGTTCATTGTAAACATACGATGATCATTTTTATTCTACTTGGATTTCTCCATAGTGGGCACAATATAAGCATCATCTATAATTTCCCATAAATCAAAGTGTTTATATTGAACAAAAAGTTTAAATCTAACACACCATTGGGCATAGGGGAAATTATCTAATCTAGGAGCAATATTGATGGCATAACCTAAACAGGATGCATCGTTCATATCCATAATGTATATATGCAAGCAAGATACAAAAATTAAAAACTGGATTAGCACAAAAAGATAACTTGGATCTTTAACTCAAGGCGATTAGTCCTTAAATCAAAGAGCACCAAGCTCTGATACCAAATATTAGACCCTAGATGGGGGGTGATTAGGATCTTATGCTAATCTAATCCGATTTAAATACCAATTAAAACTAATTAACAAGTTATCCTAGCAAGTATGAAATACAACAAAATATGTGAGCTAGGATAAGCAATATGAACAATGAAATATATCCTATATGATAAAAATATATGCAAGGATATATAAACAAACTCAAGGGTAAACAATCTAAACAAGATAGTGGATGAAATAAATAATAAGCTATGGATAATGGCGACAAGAAATATAAACATAAGAGTAAGTGCGTCAAAGCAAACTCAAACACATGATATGATCACGGAGTTTGGACCTTCCGTCCTACATCTCCGCTCCATACTCCCGGGGAGAAATCCACTATCACAATCCGGTTTGGAAGCCGGAACTTCTACATACCTCACACTTGGTTTTCTAGCTAACTGAAAACTTTACAATCAACACTCTTGTAATCCCACTCTACACCCTCTCAAGTGTTGGACTAGATGTATCTCCCTCAAGTGCTTGAATACCACCTCTCCTTAGGTTGGTCAACCGACGCCACTCCTCTTGGGACGATCCCCGACTCTCACTACACACTCCTCTCGGTGTACAAGTGTATTACAAAGTGATCCTCACAATAAGTACAATATAACAAATGATTGTTCTCTAATATGGATGAGAACACAATAAAAGCTCACATTCAATGTTACAACTGAAACGCCCCTCCTAAGAGAGGTACATAAAAATTTGAGCATGACCTATCTGTAATAAGAAGGGTCGACCTACTAAATCTTTATGCACATCACAACATAGATATACTGAGGGGCGAAAAATAAAGCAGTGGAGATGCATATGGAATACCCAAGATCACGAGGTTGACAGCAGAGTCCATAGAATACCAAAATGGAAGAGAACTAAAGGGTAATACAAAATATTACAATAATAGCAATGGCTACAACACTAATACATGTTTTATAAGTCAAAGGTACTACAAAAGTGAACATAAATTAACCCTTATTAAGATTTTCCTCTGGAGCTAATCTTCAAATTCAGGGTCTGCAATACCCTTATCCTTGCCAGTTGTATGACCTGCGAGTGGATTCAGAAACAATAGGGGTGAGCCTAAGGCCCAATAGGTAACCCTAAAAATCTCGGGTACAATCCAAGGGAACGAATAAAAATGATAGACATGGATATCAAATTTGAACAACGGGGTCTCAACATTAAGTTGCCATTCTTATATCGTAATCATTGATTGAAGTGAAATAACATGTAAAGATGAATAATCAAGGTCTAATATTCAGGATTCCAAACTCCTCAATCATGGGATAATTAATAAACCGTGCATGCCTTTATACACCCACCGGTGAGCGTCCTCACACAGGGCATTGTCTAACATTACCACCTACCGGTGAAGCTTACTTCACATAGGGCATAATCCATGAATATAAACAATCAATCATCAACGAAGAGATGAATACTATGATTATCAATAGTTGAACCATCGAATCAATTCGAATTGTTGCAATGAAATCATTCAAGGATATCAAAGGTATAAAACTGAAATAAACAACATTAGGATAGCAATGATTAACCAATCAACAACGAGCCCATGCATGAGGTGAATCAAATAGGAATATAATGAAAATGATAAGATATACAATTAGCATGGGAAACTAACTCGCAGGAACTTCAAGAAAGTAATCAATCGAACTCTCAAAGACTTGAGAGGAAACAATGAAAGGTTACCTGCCGATTATGCCGGGATCCTCTCGGCCAACAAAGGAATCCAAGATTCTCTGTCCTATATATACATGTATACCCACATGATATTCTAGACACTATGTCTTTTAAAACTTTAACTTAAAACTTATATCATGGTATAAGCTACACCCTAGATGATTGCATCTAATATCTCTAATATGCACAGCAACATAAGTAGTGTACATGCAGCAGATTTAGGTGAATAGATGGTACAACAATTGATGTCCAAAATGTATGAAACTAGTCCCAAATGACTCCATTATGAGTCTAATTTCAGAATACAAAACTTTTACATCAATGCATGGTGTATAGTAAGAGTTATGCTCTCAGCAAACTACACATATTAAAACTATAGCAGAAAAACATAGGTTACTATCTGAAATGAATAATTCACTTTGGGTATTTAACACTATACAAATAAGCTCATATTTGGTATATAAGTGATATGATGGGTTAGATTCCAAGTCCAATTAGTTTCATCAAACTTTCAATTTTATAATGTATGTTACAAGCAAAACAACACAAGGGGGTAGACTGGAATTGCCAGTACATATACTAGGTATTAGAACTAGGTTTAGACTTATCAAACGTTACTCAAATTAATTAAAACTTTCATCAACAGAAAGACAATTGAGTCTAGTTTTAGGAATAGAAAGAATTTTATGCATGAATTGCATATGTTGAGATATATGCTCTTTATAAAGGACATAACTCAGGCAGACAGTTTCAGACACATGCACTGAGTTAAACCATACTTTCAAACAAGTAAATAATCTCAGAATTAAACAAACAGGATCTCAAATGAAAGCCAAGAAAGTATAGTTTCTATAACAGAAAGAATTTTATGCATGCATGGTATATGTTGAGATATATGCTCTTTACAAAGGACATAACTCAGGCAAACAGTTTTAGACATATGCACTGAGTTAAACCATACTTTCAAATAAGTAAATGACATCAGAATTAAACAAACAGGATCTCAAATAAAAGCCAAGAGAGTGTAGTTTCTATAACAGAAAGAATTTCTTCATTTGGATATATACAAAGAAAGTTATAATCTGTTTAGTGGTAGTGTATCTTGCTGGAAATTTCTGCACGAAATTTCTGTTTCAAGATAACATTGACATGCAAGCCCTAAAATGTTACATGCAAGATTAAAACCAAATTAAATCTTATAATCTCAATCTAATGTTCTTAACAACAACATGCAAAAGAGAATTATACCTAGTATTGAGTCTTGCTTCACTTCCTCCTCCAAAATCCTCAACTAACTCATTTCTCCTCTCCTTCTTCTTCAATGTTTGGAGCTTATGGAATCTATTTATTTTTCTTCTATTTTTTTTTTTTTTGCAAGAGGAGAGAGGCTGGGGTTTGGTTGGCCAGAGGAGAGGGATGAGGGTTTGGAGAGTTTTTTTTCTTTAGAATGGCAAAATAAGAGGTGGAGGGCACATATATATAAGCCCATGTGAAGAGAAATCTTCAATTTGGCCAATGATGAGGGTTTAAAATATAAAATACTCCCACTAACATGGCTGACCAAAATTAAACAATTATCTTAATTAGAGTGTTCAAATTAGGTATTTAATGATTTGGTTATCTCTAATTAAGGTTTAAAGCATGGTTAACTTAGGTTTACATGTTAAGTTTGTATGCATGCTATGACTTAGTTAACTAGATCACAATATGAGAATTAGCTAAGTTTAAATTCTCATACTAGAAGATTATATGAGATGCAATGAAGAAAAGAATCTACTAATTTATGGATTGGTATCGGTAACGGTATCCGATCAATGCAAGGAAAAAAATTGGAATGTTACAACAACTCTCACCAACCCAATTATGTATGAAAATACAATAAGCTCATGTGGGTGTGTGTATACAATGAGTGAAATAAAATCTAACTCAATAGCAAACTAGCAATAATAATAATATGAAAATCAATAATAAAATTGCTAGAGAAAAGAGTTAGAAAACTTCTCTATGAACACAAAGGAGAGGATGAATAAGATTGAGAATGAATCCCTCAATTTGCAATGTAAGCTTCTTCTTTTGTAAACAAAAACCAAACTTAAAACAAATTGTAAAACACTCTTAAACCCTTGTTTAAAACTTGTTTAAAAACTTCTTGGATTGATCTAAGAACTAAGGTATAAGGGGGTATTTATAGAAACCCCAAAGCCAAGAGAAAACCAAGAAAAGACCAAAAAACTAACTCAGCAACGGCTCTGGAAACTAGTCGTTAGAAAGCAATCATTAGTTCGGCGGTCGACCGCGACGGTCGACCGCGAGCAACAAAAAGCATAACTATGGCTCTGGACAAGCGACGATCGACCGTGACGGTCGACCGCGAAAGTTTCTGGACTTGCTACGGTCGACCGCCACAGTCGACCGCGAGCCAACAAAACAAAACCTGAGTCTTGAACTCATGGGCGATCGACCATGGCGGTCGACCGTGAACTGATACATGACATTATAAGTTTTAAAACAGTTTTTGGGACTTTTGAAAATATGTTTAAAAATAACAAATGAAGTCCAAAAATTATGAAACTTTGGGAAATATATATAAGCATGTAAATGAACATGTTACAAAAGGAATTTTTCAAATTACATTTATCATTTGTGAAATATCATCATTTTTCAAATAAGTCCAAAACATGAAAATGTAAATACATGAATTTTGACATTTTGGCTAAACCATGTTTTGAAACTTTACAAAATGATTTTGTAAACTTAATAAAAGATGTATATAGTGATAGTTAAGTCTATGAACCAATAAAACAATATTTTTACAAATACAATAGAAAATGAAACATATGAGTATGTATATAAAAATATATTTGTTTCATATCTAAGTATTTAAACCAAATCACAATAATAAATATGAAATATGTAATCTCATATTTATAAACATGGAAACCAAAACATGCATGTATATATGTAACTATATATATACATAGAAACCAAATACGTGAGTGCATATATGATTGAGCTTAAGGTACTTAACACACATAATATAACACCTAAACTAAATATACCCAAGCTTGTGATCTTCAACGAATCTCTATCTTGGTACACTTACTGATGAAGCTTGTAATTGAATCTTTAACTTGAATTGCATGCTTCACTCCACAATTCCGCCAACCTCCATTGGATATGATCGTTGAAGCTCAATTCCATCCATCCTCCAACTTGTTGTTTGTCTATAATAAATAAGAAAACACAAATACTAGACAAACAACATTAGTGGTAAATTGTTTATTAAACATCATCAAAACAAAGAGGCCAACAATAAGTTGGGTGCCTAGCTGACTAGGTCTTCCATTTTCCCTTTGGCCGAGAGGCGACTGTGGGAGTCGACCAAAGGGTTGTGCCTTGGTCTTACCCTGAGGAAGTACCAAGGGCTTTTCATCGGCTGAGAAGTCGGGTGCCTAGCTGACTAGGTCTTCCATTTTCAAGTTATTATGATAACGCAAAAAGTTTGGCTAAAGTCATTTTATCAGATATATTACCAATTACCTAAGGCATGCATTCTTCACAGGGAATTTTCAAAACAAAGAAGTTAAACTAGAATTTTAAAGGAAATATCATCGTAGGTGTTCAATGATCCATGGGTGATTAAGGATTCGCCCATCTGGAGCTTTCAGCCAATAGGTGCCAGCTCTTAGCTCTTCTATAACCGTATAAGGTCCTTCCCAATTTAGAGCCAGCTTGCCTTGCTGGGTATCTTTATCGAAGGTCGCTTTTCGAAGGACAAGGTCCCCAACCATGAACCTTCTTGGTCGAATCTTCTTATTGTAATGTCGAGCGATCCGTTGTTGATTAATGACCTGAGTACGGAGTGCTTTCTCCCTTGTTTCTTCCAGAAGGTCGAGGCTGACCCAGAGGCCTAGTGAATTCAGGTCTTCGTCAAAGTGACGCAACCGAATAGTCGCATGCCCACTTCAACCGGCGTTACTGCTTCAGCTCCATATTTTAGCCTGAAGGGGGTTTCCCCTTTGAATTCTTATCGGTTGTTCGATACGACCATAGGATGCTCGGCAATTCTTCGACCTAACATCCTACGGTAGTGTCTACCTTTTTCTTTAGTGCCTGGAGGATGCACTTGTTGGCAGCCTCTGCAAGGCCATTTGATTTTGCCTGTGCTACCGAGGTGAATTTGAGGTGAATGTTGTACTCTTCGCAGAAGTCGCGGAATCCCTTGCTATAAAATTGAGTTTCATTGTCAGTGATAGGTGACCGAGGCACGCCGAAGCGACAGACGATGGATTTCCATACAAAGTTAGTGACATTGCTTTCACCGATCATGGCCAATGGTTCAGCTTCGATCCACTTAGTGAAGTAATTGATAGCTACATTGAGAAACTTTCTTTGCCCTGAGGCTAAGGGGAGGGGCCCTAATAGATCCAATCCCTACTGCGCGAAAGGTATAGGGCTCAAGATGGGAGTTAACTCAGGGAGAAATGTATATATTACCGATTACAATCAATCTGAGGTGGATGCACACGCAATTCTAGATCTCATCATTTCACCTATCGTCTGATTTAGATCCCTATCTCCATTAGGAGGGGTTTGCTCACTACCTGAAGCCATATCTTCCTATAAATAATAAAATATTTGGGTTAACTATTATACAAGAAAAAATTTCTAAGTCAACTGTATATATGCAATTCAAGTAATTATGAACTCAATCATTACTCAACATAATATCACAAATCAGTATTTACAAACCAAAAGTATATTATTAATATTTAACTTTTTAGTCCATACATATATATCTGAGTATATGGGTTTACATATATACATATTTTCTACCAAAATGCCCTACATATACCAAAAGAGTGACTACTAAAACCCATTTACTGATATAAAAAATTGTCCTAATAGTTATACACTATTTCATTGAAGAAGAGGAACTGTTAGAGCTAGACTCCTCGGTCAGCTCAGTCTCTTCTGTGTCCTGTCTATGGTCGGAGTCTGACATGGGGTCAGGATCAATGCCAGAAGTCCCCCATCCTTCAAGATCAAGGTCTGGACCAATCCCCAGGGTATTCAACTCACCCTCAGAGGGGGCAAGTCTTTGGTCATCACTAGGAATCTAGGCTACAAGGGACTCCATATCAGAGGGGTCAGATGAAATCATAATGATTTCTGAAGGTGATGAATCAACTGGAATAACTTCTACTGCTATATCCTTGTCCTCAGCATGATCAAACATAGACTCTGATGAATCTATCATAATAACTTCTATTGGCTCGACCTCCGATGAGTCTGTGGTCATATGGTAAGCCACTATTAAGTTTGGGTTAGTTTCATTAGAAGTGTATCCCCAGTCTCTTAAGTTGGGTTCTCAAGAGCTATCTATAGAAATCATAGAGCTGGACGGGGGTAGATGATGAACTGGAAGATAAATTGGTTCCCGCCATTCTACAAAAAGGGGAATCATCCATCAACTTACTAAAGTAAAAGGACAAAGTAAAACAAAATAAACATCTAAACACTCCTTAATGAACCTAAAATGATTTACTATAAAATATTTATATGCATACATGTATATACATATGTATACATGCATATATATCACATAGTTTATCCATACGATAACACTTATCTAGCACATTTACACTATACTAACGTGCCCTACAAGGCTTCTATTGTAGAAACCTAGGCTCTGATACCATCTTACTGTCACGCCCTAAAACTACAATGGAAATTTGTAAATACGGGATGTGTGACAGTAGCGACCCATGCACGAGATAATTCTTATGCACGGGTCAAGCCTGACACTTTATATCACATAGTTTATCACAAAATATTCATAAACCTGCTGATGATAGAAGTCAGAGAAAACTATATATGTATATAAACGGTACTTATAGCCCACAAGCTCATCGTTATAAACATTTTTACAAAACAAAACAAATTGTGCTGAAGGTAACATCAAAAAGAAGAGGCTCTCCATATAACACCTCTCAGCCAAAAGCTCAAACCAAAAGTTTGGCTAGTATGAAGCTACACCGAATCCAATTTTTTTAAAAAAAACAACGGGGTGAGCTAGCGCTCAGTAAGAACATTTCCCACTAGAGTTCCTAGATAACTAACAAAATAGTAATAAGAATAATTATCAGAAACAACGAATTATAAGTTTTGCATGAGAAATTCAAAGATAGCAAAATAAGATCCAAATATCATAATATTGTCGTGTTTAAGAAAGAATGCAACAATTATATTTTATTTCTTATGTGCAAATGAATATACCGTGAAGTTTCTTGAAATCACACTTTTTTTGAATCAAGGTAAATATTAAGACGGAAAAGTACTAATTTGTACAAACCAGAGAATTATTGTTTTCTCAATTTCACAGTCAATTATCAAAATCTTAATTCTCGATGAGTTATTCATGAATGCAAAAGTCATCTCATAGGTCAAACAAAGGCTACGAATTATAGCGCAGTAGCAAGGGAATGCGTAAAACGCATCACATGACAGATAGTTTCTGGGAATCAAATGCACCTAACATTGCCATAGGTTACTGGACAAATACAGAGGGGCCAGAATAAATTTCAGAAGGACCAATACAAAAGGGTTAATACAGAAAGGCCAAATAAAGGTGCATTCACCATATGGCAGACAGAAACAATCCATAGTGGACTATTTGAGGGTTTGAAAATATCGAGATCACATGTCCAATGAGTAATACTTTGCATATTAGAATTTATAGATATTTTCAAATGAAGTTGACAAGGTAAAGCTTCTCATTTCAGTTAAAACAGTTTACGGATTTGTATTTTTTCTTTTATCAGATACTAAGTCACGAAAAATCTTTGAATTCGTTAAACTATTGAAATACATTCCAAATACTTCATGAAAAACTTTCAGATAAAACAATACCCATCATTATTTGAAAATTGCATGAGAGACATATTTATTTTTTATATTTTACATAAAAATCAAATTTGCTTTTCATATATTGTACGAGCCTAACATCGTATTATAGGATAAACCACAAAAGAAATAGGTCAAATATTTATATACATGAAAATGACATATTATTTATTTTTATGAATCACAAGATAAATCAAATATAATACTCATGCAATTTCGTATTATAAAATACTAGTGAGAAATGACATCACCTCTAGTGGACACGACTATCCCAAAATTTTAGTCCTCTGGATATCAACCAGATCCTATAATATAAGATGTAAGACTAATTATTAATTTAGGACAAACATATATTATAAGGTAAATCAATTCATAATCTAAAGCCTAATAATTTCAGATATAATCAATAATAATAAAATTCTACAGTACATATGAGCTTATTGTTAACTTTAGCAATTTATTAAAATTTTATAACTCTCATATACTAGCTTCTGGACTTCCTAATAATTTATGATAAGACAGGGGGTTATAGGGAATTAATCAAGCCCATAGTTATCATTTATTCATATATGATAGGGGTCTATATGTAATTGATAGGGGTCTATATGTAATTATTATGTACATATATGATCCTAGATTTTTCTGTTAGTGTTTATTTACAATCTTTGTGGCTTTTAGGGACTTAGAATGAATTATTGATGCGGCATAATTATGTACCAAAATTGCAAGTGCACAATTGATC
>BQKN01000537.1:130965-151938 GCA_022839385.1 Asparagus kiusianus | reverse complement strand
GATCAATGGCTGAGATTGCGCATCCTTAGGCTACACCTAGGGAGTCAAGAAAATCAAACTTTTATCCCACTTTCATAAAAACACCCCCCTAGAAATCTCTCTCCTTAACCAAGTATAACTTTTCTCTCTTTTTCAAAGATTTTGAAAATTTTAGTTCCAAAGGTATTCTCTCTTTTTTAAGTCTTCACTTCAATCCTTTTTTCCTTGGTTGACTCTTTTGCCCCCAATTCTCTCTCTTCATCTTCTTCTCCTTTGCTATATTTAGGATTTGGGAAGAAAGAGTACTCTAGGGTTTTGATTCTCAACAAGGAGGATAGTTTCAAAACCCTAGCAAAAGGCGTCTTTGGGGGGCTTCCTTACTTTGTTATTTACAGTTTTGACCCTGGGAGTGCTTTTGGGGATCTTGATTCTTGATTCTTGATTTTTTTGAGAGCCAAAGAGGAATTTCTACCCAATTGAACCAATTTAGCTTCAGTTGTGAGGGTATGTTTCTAACTAATTACTTCACTTGCCACTGCGTACACATTCTTTTAAACAATTAACAACTGACCTTGTCCTTTTTAGATTGAGCTCTTGAGCAGTTTTTGCACTTTCCCATTGTGTCTTTTTATTTATTCTTAGATGGGTTTCTGACATGGGTTTTGCATGAAGTGATCTTTACATTGTTCAAAATCGACACTTTAGATTATTATTACTTTATTACTTGTTCTGCTGTGGAAAAAGTATTCTGCTTGGTGAAATTTGCTGATGGATTTCAAAATTTTGAGCTGGGAATGAACTGAGAAGGTAGTTGAAGCCCATTGCTCATTGGCGAGTAAGTGACTTAGTACTTGCTTGTTGTTGGTAACATGTGAGTTCCTTAGAGAATTTCAAACGATATTTACAAATTTTCCCTTCTCCCTTGTCCTATTTTCCAATTTCTCTTCTTCCTTTTTACCTCATTCTCTTTCTTTAGACTAAGTAGTTTCCTTGGCCTCAACCTTTGTTTTAATGTTTCCTATTTGTTTAATCCTAAGTTAAACAATTCTTGCATCCTTTCCTTTTCTTTCTTCCCTTTGCTTTTAGAAGGCAAGAGGACTTCTATTCTTGAATTTATTAATTTATGAATTCATCAGTTAATGCTCAACTATTTTCCTTGTGTTGTGTTTTTAGACTTATACGGTTGGTGGGGTATTGTCAGAACAGTATGCAATTCCAATTACTCCAAATCCTGAACGAAAAAAGCACTAGTATGTTATTGCAGTGTCGGAGCAAGAAGACCTTGTGTCTTATATAAACTCAGGCATATGAATAATTCTAGATATAAGTAAATGATTTGCCACTAGAACATGTAAAAGTGGTTTATTATGTTTTAATGACTGTACATGTTGTTTAAGCGTGTCAATCAAGCAATTTTATGCAGCCGCGACATCTGTTGTTGAATTCACATTGTTGCTGCAACAATGAGCAACAAAAGACACCCTTTTATTTTCATTACTGCCTTCAACAAACGGCTAACTCAAATTTCTTAGCAAGGGTGTTTCTTCATGTGGATATGAGGTGAAGGAATGCCATTGACTATATATAGGTATACGGGCAATTTTTTTTCTTCCTATATTGGTCGGTTATGGATATACCACTAGGAAGCTAGATTTATTTGCAATGCATTGAGCTGCAAGTTGTCATATATTGCTATTATTCTTCCTTTTCTCAGTATTTCTTTCACATTTTGTGAAGCTAGATTTATTTGCAATGCATTGAGCTGCAAGTTGTCATATATTGCTATTATTCTTCTTTTTCTCAGTATTTCTTTCACATTTTGTGTTCAGTGATGTTAATTAAAGTTGGACTTTGAGATTTGATTTTAGTATGTGAAAGAAGGAAGCTGTTGCTTGATAATTTTAGGCTCAAGCTGGCTGACTGCAGGAATAATAAGTGTACTTATTTAAGATCGAAGAATTTTCTTAGTACCTGTTGAAGCTGTTTTTTACCTTTTAAACCTGTCTTTTTGTTGAAACTACCTGATAATGCTAGTATTAAGTAATTTGAGGAGATGTTGTGATACTGGTCATCACCGTCTCTAATTGCTACGCTATCATGGAGATAATTATCTTGTTTTCTTGATCTGTTATACAAGCACATTAATGTCTCGATGACTCACCTAACTTACAATCCAGAGAACTGCAACTTAAGGAGATTCATGAGTGATATTTATGAGATGCGAAGTCTTTTCTGTCTCAAAAGGATAAATCCCATTAGTCTCCACCTGAATTACATCATTTACTCTCTCACCATTTTTCAAATGTGGGGCTAACACATCAATTGATTCTATATCCATAAGAGGGGTTTGAGTAGTTGTGAGATAGAAACCATCTCCATAAACTTAGGAATACATCTATTTCCTTGTTTTGTAATTCATGTGCCCTACGTGATGGGAACAAAAAAGAACAGTGGTTAATTTTGAGGAGAAGGATATTTTGAGGAATAAGGTTTCTTTTCGAAGGGAGGGTTGATTAAAGTAGCTTTTGGATGGAGGGATATGATTTGAAAGAGTAGAGTTAATACATAATTAGGCTTCACACATCTAATGTCCTAATAATGCTTCACATCAATGACACTTTACATGCCAAAACACAAGCAATTCACATGCTTAGAAGAGAGATTTTCTCAAAATTCAGAAATTTTATTAATCAAGGTATATTCTTGGTGGAGGATTACAAATCTTATTATTGAAGCGAAAAACATCTAAATAATTAAGGAAGCAAATCAAACTCCTAATCAAATTAAAACCTAACAAAATCATGGATACAATCAAATAAAATCCTAACTAAGATAGAAGGAGTTATCAAAATGAAATCCTTAAAAAGTCCTAACTAAAATAGAAGTAAATATTAAAATCAAATCTTAAAGAAATCGTAGCTAAAATAGAAGAAGACATCAAAATCAAATCCTAAAGAAATCCTAAATAAAATAGAAGATTACATAGAATAAAATTAGAACCTACCAAAAAAGTGAAAATAATGAATAACTTGCATTAGATCAACGGTCCACGATCGTTATGCATCACTATGAATCCACTTTATTTGGAATCTTTGACAATTTGTACAACCGTGCTACGTTGTATGTTCCAAATGTAGAATCACCTCCATTAGTTTCCTTTCTCTTCCACATGCTAAAAATTCTATGAGCTACTTGAGTATCCACCAAGACACAGAGCTAAAAATCTGCATGCTCCATTCTGCTACTTCTCTTTGGTACTTCAGCCTAACTCATTATAAAAAGCTGTTAACAAAGCTGCTCGTGATGCCAAAAGCTGGTTGCAGTGGATAATACACTGGAACTTGCAAAGGCTTATTAAAATCATCTGAGATTATATTATTAATTGGATATGCTTTATCTATTTAATATGGGTCCATATAATGCTGAATCATTTCGTGCATGTCAAATTATCAAATTTGAATTTGAGGTTTTATTGATTGATTGAGCATTCAGGTCTAATAGCTCTCATAGTCTCATGATTTTGTTTCCTGGAGAAGCTGCAGTCCAAGAATATTTGACAGGTCTTAATGGATGATTCATTAAGATCGGCTCTGCATCTCTACGAGCCTAGGTCTACACTAAAGTGGGGGTGGGGTATTTAACCACTTGGGGCCTAGACATCCCAATGAAGTGGTTGGATCTGTGTAGACATTGTATATCAATTCCGCGTATGACTGCCTGCATCTGTGGCTCAATAGTGGGCTTACAAAATATTATTATTACTAGTGTTTTTTAATTTAGATGAGCTAATAGAATTAAAAAGGTCAGTAATTTGGATCTAGGAGGTTGATTTTTTGTTCTTGGTTGCATTCGCCTATGACAAGGATACACTTCTTTGCTATTCCTTTTCTCTTCTCTTTTCTTTTTCCCTTGCCTCCTTTCTCCTCTTTTTCCTTCTTCGTCTTCTTTCTTTCCTCTTCCGCTTTTCTCATTCCTATTTTCTTTGTTGCATATAGGTTTCACTTGCTGTTTCCCCCTAATTTTCTCTGCCCCCCCCTCTGCTGTTATTACTACTAATCATTCTTTTTGATCTCTATAGCCAAATAATTAAGGTTCCTTTTCTGCTGGTTCTACTTGTATTAACAAGATGTGTATATTATTTGTTGATTTTGAATTTTTCTGCCTCTTGAAATGATGGAATTATTTGTTTGTTTAGTTACCACATTATTGTACTGCTTTGCAATATCTCTGCATGGAAATGAAATTCTATCTTATACGTGATGTGCTGCTCCTTGGCTCTTTGAAGTACTTCACATTATAAATCTTCAAAGGATATTTTTTCTGAACCTGTATGGACTGTACAAAGACATGGAAGCGATGCAAAATTTAAGATGCATTATTTTTGCAGAAGGCATTATTCTTGGTTATCTGCCTCTAGTTGTTGAAACATTTAATTCTTTTGCCTTTAGATGAGCTTTCCTGAGTTTATCGACATATCCAGTGATGAGGAAGATGAAGAAATGGGTGTCAAAGACGTTAAACCTATATTACCGTCTGATACGATCCAGGGAAATGCAAACTGTGAAGTTGTACATAATCAGCGAGACCATGAAGAATTTTATGTAAAACAAATTCTTCAAGCACAAATAAATTCTAATGAAGTTAACGGCATTTCATACGATTCTTACATAGCAGACCAAGAGAGAAATCCTACTGATCAGTTATGCCTTGCATCTTCATCACCTGGTTCCTCAGTTGCACTTTGCCGGCAGTTTTGGAAGTCTGGGGACTACAAAGTTGGACAGACTCGTGCTCCCGTACATCAAAGTATTTTACTTTCCCTTTCTCTTTATTTTTTTGGAGTACATCATATGCTTGATACTTATTACCCTTTTCTATTGCACAGATGGCAAAAACCGCTTGCGCATCCATCCAAAATTTCTTCATTCAAATGCAACTTCACATAAGTGGGCTTTTGGTGGTGTGTCCTTGTGTGCTTTCTCAGTCAAATATTGCAGTTTTATTGTTGTTCAATTCACTAATATAACAATAATATTGTTTCTAAAACTGCAGCCATAGCTGAACTGCTCGACAATGCGATTGATGAGGTAAAAATATCCTTATATCCTTGAATATATTTCTGCCATGAATTTTATTCAATATTTGTTAGCCTGTGATGCTTATAAAAAAATTGCAGATATAGAGAGAACGAGAAAAGAAAAAAGTGCCGGGAATAGAGATTGGGGGGCAACTTTTATAAATTATCTTGAAGCTAGCGATCAGAGCATAGTTTATCTATTATCAGCTAGTATAAGATATATTGATATCATGGTTGTCAAGAAATTAACATGTGGTATTTATCACCTTGCTGACTAACAGCCAAATCTGGGTTTACATAGGTAGTGTTACATGGGCATAAGACAAGGTTGTCAAGAGTCCAGGTGACTTGAAGTGTATGATACAGGAACCTCCAAAATTTGCTTCAGGGAAATGACGACATCTCATTGGAACTAAGTGAATGTTCATAGAAGATTATGTAATGAGTAATGAACTAAAGAAATTAACCAGAGTTGTCTATATTTGGTCACATTTTCCTGTGAATAGAAGATTTTCATTGCCAGCAATAAAGGTCTTTTTTTATTAATTCATTTTGATGTTATCCCCAGATGGTCTTAAGTTTGTACTTAGATTGTAATTGCTCATTAGCTTCCGCATTTGTGACAGAAGTTATTTTTATCTTGTAATCTGTTTCCATGTTATTTAAACGGCCTCAATGCACAAGACACCGTGAATTCTCAGAAATGTGAGTCTTTAAACTTTAAATACTGTCAGTCATGAACTTGATGATAAGTGAGTTGGCGATCCTGCCTCTTATAACCCCTTAGATCTACAATAATTCTCCTTATCTGCGAGAGGATATCGACAGTAATAGGAGCAGAACCTGCTTTGGTTCTATTTCTCTATCATGCGAATTAAATTCTTTTTGAAACAGACTAAGACCTTAATTATTTATCTAACATTCATGATGTATTTCATGCGAGCTTCTTTTTTTAAATTTTTAGTGAAATGTTATGTTCAATAACTCTAAACTTGCCATTAAACAGTCTATTATTACCTAAAATTTCATTCGTGAACTGCATCATCGCATATGACAAAGGAGGGAAGGATGATACAAAAATTTAAATGAGAAGCCTGTTATTTGTTCTTTTTGTGTCAGACGACTCAGACCTATAAGATCTACTAAAACGATGGTCAAGACAGTAAAGGAAAAGGACGGAAAAGCTGCAACTCATGCTTCATGCAGACAAAATTCTCGTATAGATTTGTATTACATTATACAATGTATTATGTAATATTACTTTGTCTCTTTGTGAATGTTACTTTTGAACGCCATCATTATTCGTGCTTCGTGTGGTTCACTCCAGTGTCATGTCACAACCAGGATGTAACCCACTAATATTCATAACCGTGTTGTCTTTCTTGTATAGGTTCAAAATGGGGCCACTTTTGTAATTATAGACAGATTCACTAATCCGCGGAATGGAGAAGCGGCTTTGCTAATTCATGGTATGTTGTCTAACTCTCCTCATTTATCTTATGCTAGTTTAGCGATTACTACCCAGTCAGTTCCTAATTCTTCATTAGAAGCTTACACAACTTGACTTTGATATTTTAAATACAAATCTATTAGATGATGGAGGTGGAATGGATCCAGAATCCTTGAGACGATGTATGAGTTTTGGATTTTCCGATAAACAATCAGATGCTACCATTGGACAGTGTATGTACAATTTTGCTTATGCATAGACCTATGTTGCTCCTAAGCTAAATTGCCTGATTTTTTTAGATGGAAATGGTTTCAAGACTAGTACTATGAGACTTGGAGCAGATGTGATTGTTTTTAGCCGTTGCTCGAATAAAAGGTAATGTTGTTCATTTCCGTACTTATATATCCTTTATGTACAGAGTATGTTTTTGGATATTTTCCTTTCTTTGATTTACTTTGTCATTCTGAGAGTTGCAGCCTGTGATACTACATAGTGGCATACTAAAACTTCACTTTTAAAATCAATTTGCGAATGTAACCATTCATGCAAGCATTTGTCATCAGGATCTGGTGCTTGGGGAAGTTTAAGGAGATTCACCAGCAATTTTTAGCTTAAGGGGCTGTTTAGTTAGTTTCTAGGAAAATAAATTTCAAGAAAAGAAATGCTGTTGTCAGGTTTTACACTTTTCCAGTCCATTTCCGAGCTCGGAAATGGTTTCTGGGTTTTAAGAAAAAAATGGCTTGTTTTGGGACGCGTTTTCCTCTTTTTTGCTGGACCAAACAAGAGAAATGGAAAATAATTGGAAAAACTCTTTTCAAAATGGGTGTGTCAGTATTTTTTCCAAATGGCTTGTTTTGGGACGTGTTTTCCTCTTTTTTGCTGGACCAAACAAGAGAAATGGAAAATAACCGGAAAAACTCTTTTCCAAATGGGCGTTTCAGTATTTTTTTTCCAAGGGGTCTCTCTCTCTTCTCTCTCTTCTCTCTCTCTCTCTCTCTCTGTGTGTGTGTGTGTGTGTGTGTGTGTGTGGAACCAAACAGCCCCTAATGCCATCCTCTAATTGGCTTATGGTTAAAATCAGGCTTTGTGAAATTGCCTAGAGTTGGATGGCATTTTTATCCATTACTCAGTTGAACTTATATAACCAGTAGTGCACATCTTTTATACTTGATAATAAATATGTTACATGGATAAGGCCATGTACATGGTCACATGTGGGACATGCCATGCCACAGGTGGGGGGCATGAGAAATTTGTACAAAAAACAGAAAAGTTGATATGCGAACAAAAAGTGAATTAAATTTTGGTCACCTCCTCATCACCGTATCCGATGACCAACACCGGGTGATGTGATATCCTTATATCTGCCTCTGTGTGAGTGTATTGTGTTTGTGTGTGTGTGTGTGTGTTTTGTGTTATGCGTTGATAATGGGCCTATAAAGTTCTCCGACAACATAAAGAAGCAAAGCTTATTGTAAGAATTAATGTTATTAGTAATATTACTTTACCTTTTTTTTTTGTCTCAATACAATCACCTGAGACCCAGCGACTTGAATGATAGAAACACTCACTTTGACAAACGCAACTGCAGGCTTTGTGTTTACAAGATTCATAAGCATAATTTCATTTTGCTTATCAGGAACATCAGAAAACGCCTTTAGCTCACTAATTCTCAAAGGACATTCCTTTACTGTAGAGAATTGAAGATCCCTCAAAATAAAACTTAAAAAAAGGATTGTAGAAATGATAAGTAGGTTATTTGAAGTTACACAGAAAGAGTGCTTGATATTGTGCTGAGGAAAAAAATGGATGTGCCCCCAGTTTCAGTTGTAGGACAGTAATGAGGTGGCTAATTTAAATATTGCGCTCACTTGGGACTCCTACAAATGAAAATGGGGCATATCCATTTTTTTCTCTCACATCAATGTCAAACACTCTTTCTGTGTAATTTCAAATAATCTACTTATCATTTGTACTTTTTTTTATAAGTTTCATTTTAATACATCTTCTTCGTTTCTCTACAGCCAAACGATGTCATGTGATTCCGGATGAACAAAATGAAATTATGATTATGAACCTTGTAAACACGCACCCGTAGCTATGTTTCTCAAAGTTGGTGTTCAATCATTCAAGTCTCTGGGGTCCCAGGTGATTGTATGGATACAAAAAAAGTAAAGTTAGATTACTAATAGCATGTGTATACACTAAGCTTTACTTTTGTATGTTGCAGGAGTTCTATATCTGTCCATTACCTGTGGAGAGAGAGGAGGCAGTTATAAGGATACCGCGTCACAACATGTTGGTTGTTGGATACTGCCATGATGAGGTGACCAATATTAATTATTGGACATGTCAGATTTGTAATAAAAAAATAGACGTGGATAAACCTTGAAACAATTTTATTGTTTATAGCTATTATCTACTGCAAGTATGTGTTTACACTTGCAGGGTTGAACTGAAAGCTAGATAAGATGGTCTCCCCATTAGTTTAATTGGATGATTGCTGATGAAGAGTGTATGGTTATCCAAGAAATCGACTTCTGTTCAAGTTATCTTTTAGCCAGTAGTTTCTGTGTCAATCTTATATTCAAAGTTTTTTAAGTTTAAAAAATGATGTATTCATATATGGGAGGAGAAAAGGATATGCAATATCATATGTATCTAGATTTTTCATTTGTCTATGTTTTACTCTTATGGTACTTCTCTTAAATAACTTTTGTTCATCCAATGTCTTTCCAATGCTTAATGTTTTCTTTTAAACATGTCTATGACAACATATTGAGCCTATTAGAATATAAAAATGTAATCCTCAACCATCACCTTAACTTCGGAGTTTTGGTGTAATGGTTAGAGAGACTTAATTTAAGATAATATCAGAGCAATCCAGGTTCAAATCCCACCGACCACCACTTTAAAGCAGTTTTTTAAAAAATTGACACCGCTGTGCGTGAGTCTAGGTTTTGGCTCATTAAAAGGGCGCTCAACCTGCGGGGATATAAAAATATAATCCTCAACTCTCACCATTCGGAGCTTTGGTGTAATGGTTAGATGAACTTTAAGAGGGCCTTGCTATGATGTCCGATTCTCTTTGTGTGTTTTGTCTTTCTAAATCACATATTTCTGAGAAGTTCATCCTTCATATTTCTATGTTTTACTTTTATGGTACAACTTCTAGATTGTTCGTTTGTCTATGTTTTACTCTGATGGCACAACTTCTCTCAAATAACTTTTGTTCATTCAATTAATGTTTTTCAATGCTTAATGTTTTCTTTTAAACACGTCTATGACAAAGTATTGGGCACTGCTATGATGTTGATTTGTGTGGGTTTTTTTTGTCTTTGTATTTCACATATTTCCTAGAAGTTCGTTCTTCATTTTCTGTTTAGTTAATCTCTTGGTTGGGAACCTTCACCAGGATGTTAACACAAAGTGTTGGGCTCCTTTCTTATACCTTCCTAAGACAAACAGGTTCTGATGATATAGTGGTGCCAGTGGTAAGTTCAGCAACTATAACCTCCTATTTGTTTGTATTTCATTGCCTTGTTTCAGTAGGTAAAAACTTCTTTTGCACATACATGGAAGCATATAGTATGTGCAATTTAATAGTCATAGGTTTTTTACACTATCCCGACCTACATTATCCTGTAACCTGTTATTTGCCATTTACCTGCCAAGTCATATCCATACCCATTTGTGTACCCATCCATCATGTTTAGCAAATCAAATTGACATACTTCCATTTTTCTAAAGATTTTTAAAATTTTTGAATACGACGAGTCTCCTTTTTGAAAATTAACAATTTATGAGACCTTAATTTCTAGTAATTTATTAGACCCTTACTCCTAACCCTTCGCCTTTTGCTTCTCCCCACCTCGCCAGACTACTACTGTTCCCCTCCCCTTTTGGGTCTAGATTCTGAATTGGATTTTGACCAGAGTATGTTCTGGATGTGTGGGGAGAGAGGAGGGAGGAAGTATCCAAATATTTTAATGGTAGATACATGAAAACCCATTTTTAATATCACTTTTCTTTCTTTCTTTTCCTTTTTTCCTTCTAAATACAGTGTTGTTCGCTTGTTGCAGGTAGATTATGAGTTCAATCCATCGACTGGAGCATTTGAAAGCAAATTGCGTACTGATGAAAATCAGTTCTCCACCAACTTGTCTACTCTCTTGAGATGGTCCCCCTTTGTGTCAGAATCTGAGCTGTTGGAGCAAGTAAGCTTCATATTACTTGCTAACATTTGTTCTACCCTCGTTATTATGCAAGTCTTTTATTATTACCTTTCAGAAGTTAAGTGATTTAGTTTGTTGGTAACGAGGGTAGATGTATCGATTGTGGGTATCCAGTTATCAAGAGTTTGAGTATAGGTACTGTAGGGACGGGTGTTAGGGTGGGCATGGGCCGTGTCAGGCCCCACCCGCGACTCGATCCAGGCGACCAGGTCAGTGTGGGCAGGCCGAGAATCATGGTCTTGGGTCTATCTGTGGACCTAGCTGGCCCATGGCCTGCATTGGTCCGGCAAGGTTGGACCCAGCCTACGCTGGTTTGGGTCACAGCCGGCTCATGGGTTTGTCATTTCTTTTTATTTTTTAACTATTATATTTGGTTATATTTCTTTTATTAATACTTGTTTGATTATATTTAATTTACTTTTTAATTATTTTAAACTCTGAATATTGTGATAAATGATGTTTATGAGTGTACCAACTGTTAAGGTCTCATGTTTTAGACATAGACTTGAACTATGATATCTTTCATGAATTACTCCTTCTCACTACAGTTTTGTTATTTATTTATTTTATATGTAATATAAGAGCAATGAATAGATTGTTGGATGCAATGTAATATTTTAAATGGGGCATAATGTAAAATGTGGAGCTATGATAGCTCTTTATCTAATGTCCGGGCTAGGACCGGGACCGGGCCAGGACAAAATGGGCCAGGACAAAATGGGCCAAGCCAGGTTATGGCCCACAGCAGGCTGGGCCGGGTCGGCCCCCACGGGCCAACCCGGCCCTTGCCCACCCCGAATAGGTAGAGGTCCTTGACCTGGTAAAAAATTTTTTAGGTGTGGGTTTGACGTATATATTAAACCGAAACTGACGTGACCTTTTTCCATTCTACTCAACCCGATTACCACCCGAGTTTGGGTATGTTTGTCATTTATACCATTTTAATGCTGGCCCCTCAGCTTGGGAGTTGCACTTTGATCATAATTGATTTTGGCTTCAAATACTGCTTAAAAAGAGGAAACATGGCATGGTAAGAAGAAAGGAAAGAAAATGATAAGGGCCATGCTACATGTTTTCGGAATCAGGAATTTTCATATTGGAATACTGAAAGAAAACACCTTACATTTCGTGTTTGAATCTAATTCATACACCAGTTTTTGTGGTGCACACATCCTAATTCCTAAGTACTAGAACCTCAAAACTGTAATGAGGGTTAGTATTTGATGACTCTTTTAAGAGTGACCTGACCTGTTTAGGATTTGCATTGTTACAGTTTTACTTCAAGATTACAAATTATTGTCTAAAATTTTATTATATTGATTTGACGTCAATGTGCAAAAATTGAAGCAATACCATCCCTGCTAATTTACAATTTAGAATCAAAGCGAGTGGTTTGGAACTTATAAAAAGCTAAGCCTGAAAAGTATGTAGTATGTGTTAGCTTTAATTTGATGAACATGCCATTTTTTCATGAAAAGTTTCTGCACATTTCTTGTAAAACTTCTATATATATTTAATATTTGTTTTATATGCTTTCCAACTATTCCGTTAGTCACATCTTATCGGAAAGTTGGCGTATTGCATTTTCAGCTTCTACTATGTTGATACACTCAACTTGATAAGTTATTAAGTGTGAGATGAATCATCCAATTCAATATAGGACACATGCTTGGCAATTTTTTGTATTCCCAGTTAAATATTTGCTTTAATATTCCCTTTTTACTACATATTAGTGCTAAAAGGCACCTCTTTCCCGCATGGTAATTATTTTATTTCTTAAGCAGTTCACTGGGGCTGGATTTTCTATTATGGCTATTCTAGTTTAGCTAGTTCCTCAGGAGCATAAAGTTGTTATTCTGTCCAATACATTCCACATTAGTAATGTCAACTGATCTTTTCTGCTTTATATTTTTAGACAAGTCTGCTGCTAACAAGTATTTTTTATTTACATTTGCTTTGGATTTAATGAGCAGTTCAGCGACATAGGGCACCACGGTACGAAAGTAATAGTGTTCAATCTGTGGTATAGTGATGATGGGGATATGGAGCTTGATTTTCAATCTGATCCGAAGGTCGGCATTCAATATTTCCTTTTTACGTGTACTTTTTTCTTCTACTACTTCTATATTTTCTTGCAGTTTTATTTCCCATAGTTTGTGAAGTTCGCAAATTCTATATCTTTGTCAAGAAACTTCTCCTAGAACAATTGTCTCTATTAATTGTCTATTGAAGGCCAAAATATTTAGCGAGGCACCTTCTACTACAATTCTAAGATTATTTTCTGTTTAATTTTCTTGATCATCCTTCCCATGTTTTCCATCAATCTTTGTCATGTCACTCGTTTGTGGTTCTTTTAATATATGGAGCTTGTGTTATTATACCAGAAATCATTTGTTTTCTTGTTTTAGGATATCCTGATCAACAAAACACAAAAGAATATGAACAGAGTCCATGAGCTGACCAAGAAAAATGTTGCTACTAGACTACAGTATTCTCTTCGGGTAATCGTCTTAACAACTAGAAATTTGCAAAAGGATATCCTCTTTATACTAACTTGAAATTCTGCAGGCATATTCATCTATCTTATATCTTCGTGTGCCGGAAACATTTAAGATAATCTTGCGTGGAGAAGTAGTCATGCAACATCATGTAGTTAACGATCTTATATACTTGGAGTGCATTATGTATAGACCACAAGTTGAAGGATACCCTGAGGTTGGTGCTGAACTTGTTATATCTTGATCTTATTGATTACAATCCCTTGTTGATACTCGGCAACTCTACTTATTACCTATCATTTGCTAAGTTCTGATGTCAGAAATACACTCCTTTCTATAAAGTGAGTTAAAATCTTGGAATCTTGAAGTGTCCCTGAATATTGTTGAATGATGATTATTGTAAAACAAAATGCCTAAAGTCCACTTATTTAATAGCTGGCTGATGACGTCATCGGTTCTCATGTAATGATATTTCTTCATTGTTTTGTCTGTTTCCTCACCTTGCACCATTGGTTTTATTTGGCTGGTTCTGATGCCTTCTAGTTGTTGAAAAGTACTGTATGATAGAATATACCTTCAACATTTTAAGAAGCTGACTTCTGTTAATAAACAAATAAGGTACTTAGAAGCATGATTTAGTTAGAAAATTAGTTAATACAACTTACTCATAATTTTGGTTTTAATTTCTTGATTTTGTGATTCATGTAGAAGTGCTAATTAAGTTATTATTATTCCTTACTTCAGGTACTGACTACCATTGGATTTGAAGACGGTGCTCCAAATGTTGATGTTCAAGGATTTAATGTCTACCACAAGAACCGTCTTATACTAGTAAGTTTTTTGTTTTTGTTTTTTTGGATATATTGAAAGTTTTACAAGCAAATACCTGAATAAATGCTTACTCTTATTTTGCATATTACAACCAACAACCCCGATTGTATTTATGCTTAAGAGAACTTTGTACACCACGCTTCCCTTTAAAATGACTTTTAGGTTTATGCTCATTTTGAGATTCAGTAATGGCATCAAGTGACCAGTTTACTTTGTGAAAAATAGTACCCAGGGTGATCTTAACTGTTTATAAATATATTTCTACAGACAGTAATTTCCTGTTCCTTAGTCCCATCCCCTCTCTGTTTTTATTCGTTTGTAGATCTTTGCTAGTTTCAGTCAGTTTAAGAGAAATATAATCATTTGATGTTTGAGCCTGTTATACTCTTGTTGTGAACTGTTAAATATGTCAGGACAAAGAGAAAAAAGAAGCATATTGATCACAATATATTTGGAAGATTTTCGTTGATATAGTCCACATTACAATCAAAATCTCAGATAAAAGATAAATCGTGAAAAGACTTTTTTTTTGTGTTGTGCCCTGCTGGGGGGGGGGGGGGGGGGGGTGCATCAGAAAGACTCATACATTTCAACAAAGCCCACATGCAATTGAAGGCAGTACCCATAATTATACTAGTTACAAGGCCTAAGACCTAAGCCTCCTCTAATCAATCAAATAGGTAGTTGGGTACCCATGATTCTGAAGGAACTTAGACATGTAATCAAACCAAGCCCCAGAAAAGAAAGCAGAAAACCAAGTCAATGGAGAGTTGGATTCCAAGTGGGTTTTCTAAGTCAAATCCAACTGAGAAACTTACTACATTCGCTGTTGTTCTCTCCCAGACGTTATGAGCTTTGTTGATATTTTAAAAGATGCAAGTTGCTAGTATGATAGTCCTTAATCTTACATCAAATGTCTTGGATGTACACATATAATGCATATTGCTCTCAACTGTCTCAAACCGAAGTTAACAATTTGATTAAGCCTACTTGTGTTGTACTGTGTGCTACTAAAAGTAGTGCACTTTGTTCCCATATCCCTAATATGAATCAAAACATACCACAAATTCAGTAACACTGCTCCATTCCTAAAGTTTTGGCAACCGTCTTCTGTCATTATCTACAGTTGTATCTAGTATTTCCATATGCTTTAATGTTGTACATAGATCTTTACTTGCAGATTTACATGTTTAAGTGATATAATTTGCATTTTGATTCTGTAGCCTTTTTGGAAAGTTACAAATAATTCATACGGTAAAGGCAGGGGAGTTGTTGGTAAGTAGATCTCAAGTCGATTTCTCTTGCGTTATGGCCTCCTTATTCAATCAAAGTAAAGATGTTTCAGGTATAACAAATATTCTTATTTACATTTTTTTGCTCGCCACTGGGAACTTTTCCAGGTGTACTTGAGGCAAATTTTGTTAAACCTACGCATGACAAGCAAGACTTTGAAAAGTCATCCATCTATCAAAAGCTTGAAAACCGCTTGAAAGAAATGACATATGAATATTGGTATGCTCTAATTCTAATGTGCCTTATCTAGAAGCTAAATTCTAGTTTTATGTGTGCGATTTGTTTGCTTTGTGCTGTCTCACATGGGTTTCCTTTGGCTTGTATACTTGTTCTCTTGTATTATGTCATGCTTCTGCTTTTAAGATTTAATGCTTATTATAAATGAGTTTTATTTGATAATTGATACAATGTTAATTTATGTAAAGATGTTATTTGCTTCCAAGTGGGGGCCAAAATTGATTCGTAAACATGACAAGCTTGTGAATGTGTTTAGCCATTTGTTGGCTATCTCCTATTGTTCAAATCAAAATAACTGTAGTTCCTTATGCCTATGCGCCCAACCACTGTTCCATTACCACAACTACATATCATTAGGTTTCTATCAAATAATGCTTGTAATCTTTCATTTTATCATTATCTCGGGCAAAAAATTTACGAGCAATAACTTTGTTCTTTTTTCTTTTTTTTTCAAAATTTAATATGTATTGCAGGGACTTACATTGTCATTTACTTGGTTACAAACCGGTTAAAAGGGCAATTCATCACATGGGTTCAATTGCCGAGACTCGTCTGAGAATATCTAAAAGCGCTCGCAGTAAGCCAATCTCTTTCATGACTTCCCATAGGAGCTGAAGCTTTTCGAATTGAATCTTAGTTTTCTACAATTAATGGTTCAGGATTTTCTGACCCCGGAACTTCACATATTCCGGTTGTGAAGGATCCTGGAGTCCCATCAGGCAGAACACAGCAGCAGTTAACCATATACAATCCTCAGGATCAAACTGGTAGTCTTATATTTCAAATACCATAATATTAATGCGGAAATCTTGTTAATTGTGTAGAATAATTAGAAGTTTCTCTATGAGTCAAATAGGTTTACCGCAAAAAAGGAAACTGGAAAGGGAAATTTCTGTATCAAGATTATTAAGAAGGCAGGCCCTTCAGGATGTTTTCACGAGAAGGGCAGCTGGAACTGGTGACGGTCACGAGACACAGGTAGGAGTTGCTCATATATTATTAATTTATTAAGGTTTGGGCCCAGCAAGTTCGTAAGGTATGAGCTTGTGATAATGTTTCTCTGCAGTGTTTCTTTTATGGGTTAATTGCTAATGGACCCTCTGTACTATGGCCCTATTGCAGGACTCCCAGCAGTTCCATTGTTGCAGATAGACCCTGGAGTGAAATTTCTTTACTCTTTTATCCTCTGGAGGTCTAGTTGTAAAAAAAACAGTGTTCTCTTTCTCTTCGTGTAAAAGAGTCAAAAAAGTTCCACTCTGGATGTCTATCTGCAACAATAGAACTATACATGGGTCCATCTGCAATTAAGTCTTGTTTTTATTTGGAGATATAAATGTCACCTCTTAACTCAGTGCAATAATTAAAGGCTATCATCTTTTGTATTCCAAATCATGGACCAAAATGGAATTACTAGTTGAGTAGTATGCCAGTTTGAAACATTATAAGAACCCATTAAACCTCATATATGTGGACTGATGTGTGATCCTTATCAGTGGAGAGATTTTATTCTTATCTGCTGCTTAGTGGCAGTTTACATGTATCCTGTTGCTTAGAAATTCTACCTAAGCTGACCTTTCATTTCCATTATGCAGTTGGAACAGTCTGCTGAACAGAAGCGAAGGAGAGAGATTAAAAACATGATGCAAGTGAACAAGAACCTACGTGAACAGTGAGTGAAACTAAGCTGTATTAGCTTCCCTTTACTTTTGAATACATGCAATTTGTCTTCGTTATGTCCATCTTTTTACTTTTATTCAGATTAGATCAGTATAATTGTTTCTTTACTTCTGAAGTACAATTGGTATATTTGGTCTTTGGTAGTTAAAAGTTCTCATGACTATCTTTACTCTTAGTTGCGACCCGGGATTGAAATTTTTAAATTTTCTTTCACAGATGCTTGGAATTCGAGCAGAGAGAGAAAGAGCTTTTGATCAAGGTATATTCATTTCCGTATGGATAACTTCATATTAATGGTAAAAATGATATTTGTCAAAAGTTAAAGGGAAAAAATCACGAGGAAGATCACCTGAAATGTTGTTTAATAGTTCTGTTCAAGATATTATGTATGTAGACTAACAATTTATTTGTTAAGCAGGAAGAAAAACTACGAAGAGAGCTGAGATCTTTTCAGCAACTTCACAAGAAACTATCTACCGAGCTCAATGCCTTGGCTGAGGTGAAGGAGGAAAAATTGTGACATAGTTTTTCTTTTTCTATTAATTTATTTAAGTTCAGATGTGCGTTTCACCTTCCTCAGGTGACCCTTTAGTATATTAGTGACGCATTGTTGTAAATTCATTTGACAAGGATAAGCAAGTACTTGAACGTAGAGCATGAGAAATGGGAAAAATTACCCGATGAGACTAATCACTAGAAATTTTTTTGCAGTATTCCCTGTATCAGTCTTGAACTAAGGTTGTTGGATCATTTATGTATGCTTCATTTGCTATACACGGTGAATTTTGTGCCAGTGGCTTATGTATTTTTGCTGTAACACCCAGTAATCTTGTGATGTTGTACTTGTTTCGATTAGTCATCTTTTGAACAGAAAGGTTCCAGTGTAATTGTTTTGATTGCTTATGTTGACGATAACAATTACTCCAATGGACAATAACAATTACTCGAATCATTTTCACTGTAATCCAACTCCAAGTTATGCATATTGATGTATTAATAAAACAGAAAGGGTGTGTTTGGTAACATGGTCTAGTTTTGGGTTTGCCTTTTAATTAGTAAAAACCGGGTCAATTCTGACCTAGTTCTTTTTTAGGCAAAGAAAAAGGACATAAAACGAGTTTAGTGTGGAACGAAGAGGTGGTGGTCCAACACTACTAGTGAAACCTAGCCTAGTTTTTGGATAATTTTCAAACACACCCAAAGATTTTTTGTTGGTATGGATGTGGGTGTCACTATTTGTGTTTGCATAAAATAATATGATTAAAAACATATTTGAATATTAGATTAATGTGTATCGTATGTGACATGAGAAAATAATATGGCGGAATATTTAGGCGAAAAAGAGGACATAGATCTCCGACCCTGACACTATTTTGATTCCGCTGTATCTCCGGCCCACATAACTACAAACGCCCTCTCGGTCTCAAGAGGTTCACTTATTAGGAGCACTTGTTCCAACTAACAACTAGCCCAAAATGTGTGAGATTCAAGACATGTAGGCCTCAACATTTACAACTTTAGTTTAAAAAAAATTTAATTCATATAACCACATAAATATTCAATTATTCATTGCCCACTTGCATGAGGCGGTTCATAGAAAGTCCGACATCGCGAGAAGATAAGCCCGAGCGCGTCAGCCTTCGATTTCTTTAATGGTTCGGGCAGCTCTCGCTCAAAGCCCTAGATCTACCCGCTGCCCATAAAACCCTAGCAAACCCTGATTCTCCTTCTATAAAAAGGAAGCATGAACCCTAAAACGTTCGTATCGTAGCCTCTTTTTCTCTGCGGCCCTTGATACTTTCTTTCCTTTAATTGTATGCGTGGTTTCTTTCTTTTTTTTCTTTCTTCTTTTTTTATTTCAAAAAAATCAACTGGTCTATGCTTTATAGAATTTTGCTCGTCTTTTTCACGGTATACCGTGTATATTACTCTTGTTGTAAGTTGTTCCTCAGTATTTTTGATGTTGCTGATTTTGGTGCAAAAACTTCCAATCCGGCTGTGACACGTAATGGGCAGACCCGGCCACCTTTTGCGCAGATTTAAGACTAAGTGCTAGCTTATTGTGTGACATGTTGAGATTTCCCGCAAAGCTTCACCAATTCCCCTAACTTGTTTGGGTTTTGTTGGCACACATTTGCTTTTGATGCTAACTTATTATCAATTTTTTTTTTCTTGTGAAACCTAGATATAGTTTATTTTTTAATGTTCTGCAGGTATTTTTTTTGTATATATATATATATATATATATATATATATATTGCTAGGTGATTTTTCTTTGGATAATTAAGTCTTTTCTGTCTAAAAGATAATTCTAACTAAACTATACTTTTCTAAAGGATAATTCTAATTAAAAAAGTGTAATCCAGTTATCAATACTGTAGGAAATAGTGCAATTCTTATTTTGATGTAATTTAATTTTTTCTTGTTAGATTATTTTTATGGGGGATTAAACCTTCTTTGCTTCGTGAAATATGAAATAATGATGGGAAGTTTTCTTGTATTTTCTGGTACCAGTTTTTGTAAATATTTCTTTCATCACATTGAAAATAATGTAAGGAAGAGGGTAGGTAGAATATATAATATACATATTTTTTAGATGATAGCTCAGCAACCTAGTTCAGATTCCACTAGACACGTATTTAAAATAGATTTAGAATTACAATAATTCAAATGTGGGTCCATAAAAAAAATTTGCACAACTTGCATTGTTTTTAATATCAAATTATAATCCTAAATACTTGTTATTATGGGGTTAATTAGATGCGATGTGCGTAAAAGCACAACCTTTTTAATTATTTTCTGTAGGAGTTGTATGCATCTACTAAAAAATTAGTTCTTATTTGTATTTAAGTGATGGGTATTAACAGTCTAGCGAAACTACAACTTACATTTTTACGACTATAATTATACTGTATTTTTTTTATTTTTTTTTATTTTTTGAGAGGACAGGATGCAGTATCCCAGAGTTCCCCAGCGGCCCAGCCCTAGTAAAATAACAAAAGAAAGTGGTAAGTATTATTTGCTGATGTAATCAGAATTGATATTTATCAAAGGATAGGAAGCTGCTTGGGGCAAACTATTCTCACCAATTTTTTTACAGGTTTCAGATGTTTAAAGTCACAAAATGAAGATATGACATGTCAAAGTGGCTAGTTTAGGATTAATAACTTCGTATATATCTAACGTTCAATTGGAGTTGTCGAGACAAGCAAATATTTTAAAAATAGTATGCTCTGTTTTTTTTCTTAAGACATAACTGATCTCCTCCGGTGTTCGACGGCTGAAACAGTGAAACCACATATCAATTTATTCCATGGACTCAGGCCCAAAAGGCATGTCAACTTAAGAAGGCCTGTTTTAAATAGATTCTGTGGGCCTTTCTCTTAAAAACAGATAATAAGAAGGATTTTTTGTTTTTTGGTCCATTTGTTTACCTAGCTTTATCTTTAAACCCAAAAATATTATAAGTTGTATATTTAAACCCAATTTTCTTTTTATATTTATCTTTAAACCTAATTTCCTTATATAGGGGGAACCACATATGAGAGTATTATATTTTAGAATTGGGTTTGAAGATAAATACAAAAAAAAAGTTGGGTTTAAAGATACACCTAATAATTCTTGGGTTGAAAGATAAAGCTAGGTAAATAAATGGACCTAAAAACAAAAAGCCCTAATGAATATCACCAAGGTCTT
>BQKN01000537.1:54554-91958 GCA_022839385.1 Asparagus kiusianus | reverse complement strand
AGAAAGTGGAATTTGATGTTTTTCATTCACTGTAGCTAGCTCAATATATAGAGTTTACATGCTGTTGAGAAACCAAACTTATAGAAGCTAAAGAAGGAATTTACAACTGCATAAAATAACTAAGTTGATTCGGATCAAGACTCTTATCAAGCCGGAGATTTGATCTTCGTATAACAAACTAATTTGTTCAACATCCCCCTCAAGCTTGTAGAATGAAATACTCGAGCAAGCTTGCTAGCAAGAGATAAAAATTGGTCCCTACCAAGTGGCTTTCTGAATATATCCACAAGTTGAAGATGACTTGGTAGGTAGGATGTTTGAAGAAAACCATCTTGAATTTTGTCTCGGACGAGATGACAGTCAAGCTCTATGCGTTTAGTGCACTCATGAAAAACAGGATTGGAGGCAATGTGGAGAGTAGCTTGATTGTCGCAGTATAGTTTGGCGGTAGTGAATTTGACACAAAGATTATGAATAAGATAACTGAGCCAAAGGAGTTTGCAAGTAGTAAAAGCCATAGCAAGATATTCGGCTTCAGCAGAAAACGAGAAACTGTCGATTGTTTCTTGAATTTCCATGAAATAAGACTAGAACCAAGAAAAGTTCAATAACTATTGCAGAGCACTAAGTCATGGGACAAGAGGCCCAATCAGAATATGCATGAACGTTGGGAGGGCTATTGGCTGAAAGAAGGGTGTCAATGCCTGGAGATGAATTGATATATTGGAGAACTCGAACTGCAGCATGCCAATGAGATTCACGAGGTGCACTCGTGATCTTGCTAAGGAGATGAACCGCATAGACAATGTCAGGCCATGTGATTGTGAGATATAGCAAGCGACCAATCAAACAGCGATATTGTGAAGGATCCGACACGAGGGGACCATCGTCAAGATTTTGTTCCATGGAAAAAGCACTAGTGCCTCCTTCCAAGTAGACATCTCGAATAATATCTAAGGCATACTTATTCTAAAAGAGGTAAATCCCTTGCTTTGAGTGAGCTACTTCAAGACCTAGAAAGAACTTGAGAAGGAGATCTTTTATATGAAATTTTTTAATGTAAAAATTTCTTAAGAAGCACAATATAGGAATCATTGTCACTAGTAATTGTAATGTCATCAGCATAAACAAGACCAGTAGGTACCAAAGTGCCATGTTGAGGTATGAACGCAGGATAAGCACAAAACCAGACTCCAAGAGGGTTGTAAAGAATTTAGTGAACCAATTTTGTGATACTTTATAGATGGTTAAAACATATTTTATCAAGGTCGATGTTCAACTTGGATCTAAGAAGTGAAACAACCATGATTTAAACACTTCAAATGGGCCCAAAGTCAAGCCCACAACAGGCTATAGCGAAGCTCACCCAAACAAGCAAACGAACATCACTACATAGCCACTCGGACATGATCTGATCAAGTCAATATTGAGCCACGAGTCAATTTATTGGAAGCTCGCCATTCAATTTTACCAAGCTTCGCCTACAGCTCTTCACATGGGCCACGTCACCCACAATCCAAAGAAGAAGGCCTATCCATGATCAAGTGGACCTCATTTCAGCTCTTTTAGTGAGCTTCGAGGCACGTAGTTATCAGCCAACTTCGCGTTCGGGCCTTTTGATGAGCTGTAACTGCTCCTCTCTCTCTCCTAAATTAAAGACCACTTATTCCACTTATAGAGAGGCCATTAACTCTCTCTTAATCTATAAGAGGAGGGGGAGAATGTTCGTTTAATAAAATTAGCCACTGAGAGATTCGGACTATCCGTATCACACATCCAAGCATTAGACTCTATACACGCCTCATAGATTGGCGATCTTCGAATTTAGGATCTAAGAGAAGGTTGGGCTATCTTTCAAGAGGTCATCTCAAAGACCATCAGCAAGAGACCCCTTCATCTTACTCAAATCGTTAGTGAAGTACAAGATTGATGTTTCATCGGTGCACAAAAAAGAACATCTCGAAAAAAAATATTTTTTTAGTTTCATTATAAGTCTTCCAATTATAATCTGAGCTAATTACAATTTTTTAAAAGATTCAAAAACAAGATGGAGATTCCGTTAGGGACTTCTTTCTCCTCCGATGAGAAAACTGTGTTGCAATTTGATACAAAGAGCCTGGGCTCTTTTGTAGAATTGCTAGTCATCAAATTTGACCAAGCGAAGTACGAGGAATACATTTCCTCTAACCAAGCATCAATGGCAACTGTGAGGAGTTATTGCAAAACTCGCGCCATATTGCAAATTTAGGGTCACACCCCACATGTATAAAGGCGACCTTTGCCAAAGAGTGTTTGAACTTTGCTGAAAGCCGATTGAACTTTACTCAGAGCGAAGAGTTACCCATCCCCGACACTGCATATAGGCGTCAAAAATTACCTATAAGTTCCCGTACGCAGCTCTAGATGAAGAAAAGGCGATGAATATTATTATCCAAGTCAAAGAGGATTATTCGATGCCAAGGGGAAAGTAAAGGAATACGCAAAACGACAAAACAACGAAGAAACAACTCAGCCAGGAGATGTGTTTCGCCCACAAGGGGCGAAACACCATGTGTAGCTTACCCACACCATGTATATCTCGCCTATGGGAAGTTGTAGGTCTCTTCTTCAGCTTTCCAATGTATCTTGAATCACCTCATTCCGAGATCGGACGAGAGAATTAGAGCCAAAATACCGAAGGTAGTATAAACTGTTTTCTTCAATCGAGACACAGAAAGTGTCTAGGAAACTACAAGATTGCTCATAGTTTCCAAGACAGGGAATGTGTATATGAAACAATGAGACAACCCATAGTTTTCGAGACACAAAAACTGTTTCGGAAACTATGGGGGAATTTTCGTTGGCGGTTTTCTTGGGTTTTGTGCGGTCAACGTGGCTTCATAACTGCTAGGGATCGTGTGTGAACGTGGGAGGACTGTTACAAATGAAAAGCATGCTCATAACTGTATAAATAATGGCGCTTAAATGTGGGAAGTCAGTTACAAAAAGGACTGGCTGAACTCCATCTTCTGAGATAGGGAATGTGTCTCAGAAACTATGAGACAACCCATAGTTTCTGAGACATTGAAACTGTCTCGGAAATGGAGGTTGTCAAGTTGGTTTTATTTTGACTTTCTACCTTTAGTAACTGCTTCTAGGGGCTATAAATACTTCCCTAACACCTATATGCACGGGACTAAGCAGATTGTAGGTAGAGACTTGATTTTGGTGAATTTTGAGCAAGAGAGAGAGTCTTCATTGTTTTCAAGCACTTCAAGAGCCTTAGGCGTTTCCTCGAGATCTAAGCTTTGACTTGATTTTGAGAAGAGTGTCTTTTCTTACTTTACTGAGATATTCACTTATGTCCTTGTTTCTAAAACAAAACATCGACGTTAAACCTTCTTCACGATTCAAATTGGATCTGTGATTCGGTCGTCCACGAGCTAACGCACCCCCGACATAGGCAAAAATCACACGCTAGCAACAGGTGATAAACGTTATTTGCGTGTGTTTCTAGGAGGTTATTTTTTTGTAACAAGAGGTCTTATAAAAAGGCTTGTTTTTTTGAAATCATTGTATTCGATAAACGATTTGTAATGAGTTCAACAAATAAAATAATTTTTGACGCAAACACTGCAGAAGGTCAAGACATTATTATATCAATTTTAGACTTTAGTCCACAATCCCTCTAGGGGTTCATTTTAAAGCATCTTGCGATGCTCACTATGCTTCCTAGACAGAAGCAAACAACGGGGTTAACCCCTTATCAAAATTCATGCAAGGGAATAACATCATCAATTGTGATTCTTCTGACCACGCCCCGTGAAGGTCAAGACAACAACATCAAGGTGATGTTCATATCCTAATACCAATAATGGTGAAGTTGGCTCAGAAAAGAGCCATAACTTAAATCAACTTGGAACTCTTGTTGATTTGAGAGAGTTCCTATCTCTAAAAATTGCCTGCCAATGTCAACATTGTGCGACTCTCAAGGATGTAGTCATGGTAGTTCAAAAGAAATGTCAATGCAAAGTTATTCTTTAAAAGGAATATGTATTTAATCATCTTATTCACAATCCCGAGTCTTCAAAGGCTAGGATCAAAAGACAACGACATGTCCGAAAGTGTAAGAACATACTCTATGAGTTCACAGTTTATACAACTAGTGTACTCTAAAGATGAGGAGGAAGATGCTGATAGTTCCTCCGATTCCAGATATTCTCCTGGAATTAGGAGCATACTTTGAGAGGTCGATGGCATTTATCGCCACACGAGTCGAGGCAAGGGGTCTCAATTCCTCTTGATTACTCCCTCATCTAGGCCCATGTACAACGACTTTGTCGTGAGGCAATTAGCTAACAACCAGTGACGCCAATTCTGTCATAGCATCGGATGTGACCCCTAGCTAAAGTCAGGAGCAACAATGGGCAGCTGGCACGAATAGCGAGCAGATCTTCTCGCTCAGATGACAACTCAAAAGAAAGCTTTATATGAGAGATTTGCTAGAGAAAATATTCAAGTAGCTTCTATCAGCTTCTCAGCAGTAAGCAAGCTCTTCAAAGGGGAAATGGCCAATTATCGAATTTTTTGTAGAAAAAGAGCACATGCATCAAGACGATTCAGACTCAGAGTCATCAGCACCTCCTAAGCCAACTCAGGAGACGTAGGCCCTAGAGGACATCTGAAAATAGCTCAATGCTCCTATAAACTGAGTTGAAGAAGGTTGGACCCAATCTTATCCCATCGAGTGGGATATGGTTTCTTATCTGATAAAGTTTAAGCCACCAATGTTACACATGTTAGATATAAAAGATTTCCTAAACCAACATATTTATTACTTTCACCAACAAACTAAAAATATAGTGGGTAATGATGTCATTAAGGGTGCGACTTTTTATTTTCGCCCTTCAGGGAGTAGCCTTCGACTGGTTTCAGAATCTGCCTAAAGGATCGATCAAATCCTGGGCTGATCTGGAATCTAAGTTCTTCTCACAATTTTACAAGGAACAATCAGATGTTTCTATGACCAAACTCCTCTCCGAAAAGTAAAGGAAAAATGAAACGATCAGGGAATTCATCGAGCGATTCCACAACTTGACATTACGATATTGAGATATGTCATTATTGATGCTACTCTAAACTTGTCGATATAATTTTATGGGTCATGTAGAAGCTCATATGGGAGCTGTCACGGCCTATATATGGAAGGACTTAATGGAGCAAGCTGAGACAGCACAAAAATCATCAAAACGCTTTAACAAGTTTTAACCTTATACCAATTTTAGGAAAAATAAAGGCAAACAAGTGTAGTCCTTCAACCGAAAGTCAAAGAGACTTTCACAGTAGAGGTCAAGAAACCTAACAGCCAGAAGATGGAGCTAAGGAAGAACATTCAACACACCTACTCCTTCAAAGATGACATATAGTGGCTATCTTACATGTTCTCCATAAGAGCAATCAATTAAAGCTTCCTGAAGCCTGACGACCTGAAGAGATTGAAAAGACTAACAATCCTAACTACTGCCCTTCTCACAAAATATTGAGACACTTGATAAACAGACTTTTATCGAATCAGGAATCCTTAATCTCAAGATTGCGCAAAAGAAACTCACTACTAACACGATGAGTCTTCAATTCGGCTCCATGTCGAAAATTCAGGCTCAAGATGGAGTCATCCCCATTGACACAAGAAGAACAGAAATGGTCAATCACGACCAACAATAGTAACAAAGATGGAGCTTGGTCCCTCTTATTATAGTAAGAGGAGAAATGATGTGGGTGCATCCTGACCTTATCCAATATGGACATTGGACTCTTTCAAAGTCCAAGCCAAAGGGTAAATATAAGATGAAATCTTACAACATTATCTTCGCAATCATAGGAGAAGAATCTTTGCAAGTCTCTTCATTCAGTGATTCAAAGGAAGAGAAAATTATCATGACAGGGATAAGGTCCGACTGAGACTATTTGAAGAACTATGATCAGCCATAACGCTCAATCGATCCCAAAGCCCCATTCCGATATGACATCATAGTCTAGTTAGCCAATATCTCAGCTCATATAATCTTGTTCAAACTTTTATGTTTGTCTAAAGAAATGAGGGAGGCTTTGAAAGAAGCTCTAAACGACAATGAGGCGTTCCTTGCCCACATGTCCGAGCCACCTAAGGAGGAAGAACACATGCAATGGTATCAATGTAAATGGTAGACACCTTGTATCACCTTCACTCTAGATGACATGCTCATCAACGACCATCATCACAATCGACCTCTTTATTATGCTAGGTACATTGGGTTTGCAAGGGTCGAAAGAATTCACATCGACCTAGATTTGGCCTTGAGTATAATCTTGCGGAGACTCTTAAGCTTTCTGGGTATTCCCCTTTACAAACTCTCAAAGACTACCACCACCATCTTCAGCTTTAATTTCAACGGTAGCTGATCTCTTGGAAAGATCTGACTTAAATGTTAGAGCAATGATTTGAGGACATAAGTGAAGTGTTATGTCATCGACGTTAAAACACCTTACAACCTTCTCCTCGGATCACCTTTAATCCATTTCAATATGGTTGTCCCATCAACACTTCATCAATGTTTTAAATATGTTGATAAGTAGGGGGTTCTTCATAGGGTTGAGGCTGAAAATCATTCCTTTAAGGAGGTTGAGGCTGAATCGGTCTTTTACTTTCTTTTTTTAGCAAAATGGCCAAATTGGTATATTTTGTAGACACTGGGTGACAGACTGGTATATTTTTTTGGCTTTGGACAAAATGATATATTATATAGACTCTGGTGCCATATACCCCTCAAGTTTGGTCGGATCCATTTTTTTGACCATTTTTTTCACGTGACAACTCACGTGTTAGCGGGATTTATTGCACAAAACATCCTCATAAAACTCCCTCCACTATAAAACAACATTCTTTCTCCTTCCTCCTCTTTTACTCATCGGATCCAATCACCAACCCCCCTCGATCTCGTCCTCAGTCTCTGCCCAAAAAAAATGGCAGCAGGTAAATTACCCTCACCGAGGCCTCATCGAACCCGCCATCTATCGCCGCCTCAAAACCCTAGGCTTCACCAGGGCCTCGATAACTTCCACCCTGAATATTCCTATGTGCTACTTGCTTTGATTCAAAGATTTCATGAGAAAACCCTAGTATCAAGGTCAGAAATAGGGGGAGGCAACAGACAGAAGGCCAAGATGGATCGCAAGAGGAACCTCGAGAAGAAAAAGACCGGAGCTAAAGGTCCATCTCGATCCATAAAAAACCCTATCGGTTTTGGTCTCGATTTGATCCTCTATGAGTCTGATTTGTTATTGGTTGGGTTGGGTTGATTTTCTCAAATTTTGATCTGTTATTTCTAGCGAGGGAATTTGATGGGTTTTGTGGAGAATTTATGTTGGTTAGGTTGGGTTGATTTTCTCAAATTTTGATCTCTCTTGGCGTGCCTCTGTTGTCGTGGTTCTGTTTTGGAAAAAGATCAGTCCTTTGGTGCTTCTACCTTTAGTTTTTTTCCCTTCATTTTTATTTTTTCTTCTTCCTAATTTCCTTTGGGGTGACTGAGAACCAAAAGAAGAATATTATGAGAGAATTCACTGAAGAGCTTTGATGTTGATTTAGGAGCAATAGGGAACAAAGGCTAGATGTGGTTGAACCCATCTTGGCCTTTTGTCCGTTACCTGCTTTGGTTCGCCGTTGAGGGAGTTGGTTTGGGACTATTAAGGAGCTTGCAGAGATTGTGAAGGAAGTGGTTGGGTTTGAAGGGGAGTTGGTTTGGGACTCGTCGAAGCCTGATGGGACACCGAGGAAGCTCATGGATAGCTCAAAGCTGGCCAAGATGGGGTGGAGTTCAAAGATCGGGTTGAGAGAGCGGTTGGAGGAGACTTACAGGTGGTATTTGGAGAATGTCGTCAAGCAATAGAGAGGGGTTGGAGGAGGTATTGTGCAATAAATTAAGATTGAGTTTAGATGGACGGGATTTTGTGCAATAAATTGAGATTGAGTATAGTTTGAGGGGGTTTTGTGCAATAAACCCCGCTAACACGTGATCCATCACGTGAGAAAACTGGCCGGAAAAATCAATCCGGCCAAACTTGAGGGGTATATGGCGCCTGAGTCTATATAATATACCATTTTGTCCAAACCAAAAAAAATATATCAGTCTGTCACCTAGTGTCTACAAAATATACTAATTTGGTCATTTTGTCCTTTTTTTATCGGTTGAAGCGACACCTCTTGCCATTAATATCGACAATTGCCATTTTCCCATTATTTTATCATATTTCCTAAATAAGAAACTACAAAAACTATATTCAATCCTCATTGTACGTTGATCAAACATTGTCTTTACCATCTCTGACTAAAATCCCTAAAAGGAGAAATTGTCGCTTCGTCTTCTGGTCTATTCCCTTTCCCTTACGTACGCTTCGCTTCACCTTATGGGAAAAGTTTTCTGTGCTTTTGATTTTCTTGAGAATTGAAGTGTCGCTCCTTCAAACTAAATCTGAAAAAGATGGTTATCTATGGTAAGCTCTCAATGCTTCATCTTCTTCTTCCTCTCTTCCACCGTCTATAAGAAAGAAAATCTCTAAAGCAGTATGAAGGAACACATTTTGCATCTAAGTAATTTCAAGTTGTTCTCTATTTGCTTATAATTATCTCTTCTCCATTACTTAAGCATGGCAGCTGGTTCTAACCCTACTATCCTTGGTGCAATAACCAGCTACTACATAACCTGTAGAACATATTTTAAGATATACACTATCCTTTTTATAGTATTTATGTAATTCTTACTTGTGTATATTGCACATCAAGCACAGACGAATATCAATCAGGCAAATTAAGAACATTAGCATACTTAGATACCTCCGAAGTCTTCATCTAAGCCCAAGTTTCCTAATCGCTTACACTCTTTAATGTTGTATATTGTCTCTGTAAATGTGAACCTATTATGCTTTAAGAGTTTTTTCTTTTGGGAATGTTACAAAGGTATTTATATATGCAAAAGACCTGGTCAATTATATTTCTATGTTGCTCCAGTTTAGTACCCGCTAACTCTATATTCTCTGGGAAACCTTCATTAGGAGTGTTACTAAAACATATTTATGGTTTAACCTTCTCAAAATTATGTGCAAATTATTTTTTAATAATTTTTATGATGTTTTAGTAAGTTCGTTTAATAGAACTTGTGAAAATTCAATACAGCTCTTTAACCCTCAAACCGTTTGAATTTATAGAATCTTGCCTGTAAAATTTCTATATAGTTAACCCTCAATATGGAACATGTTTGTAGTATGTTATTGACGATTTTGTACACCTAAAGTAAATAAATATATTTATTCAACATGATTTACTTCAATAGTTATAATTCATTCAAAGTTGAAAATGAGATGATATATAATATTGCCCGTGGGTTCATTGTTCAGCTATTTCCTAGATTCTTGGAATTTCTTTGATGTTAAATATTTAGTCCAGATTCTGGAAGACAAACAAGTCTTTGATGTGCTTACTGACCATGCGTGAAATGATTTTTTTTTTGCTTTAACTAGATGTCTCTTGGATATTAAAAGAGAAACAACTCTTTGATGAGAAACAAAGGAATACTTAATGGTACTACAAGGGAATGTGTATAACGAACAGAACTAATTTAAGGTCATATTTGAAAAGAAAATGGAGTTGCCAGCTATATGGAACTTTTTCATTTTTTCTGACCATATATGCTTTAGTCTAATTGTTGTTAGTGTTGGATGTTTAAATACATTTACCCTTTAAGAGCAATATATTACTCCAGTGCTTATGCACTTATCTGCTTATTTCAAGTTGTGCACATGAAGCATAAGTAACGTATGTATGTACTGAATGAATTTTAGCACTGCATCACAACAAGAGATGCTCATTATGCATTCGTAGTAACTCCGTGCATACGGCAATGACCTAGAGTTTGTTGGCAACGTCCAGGAGATCCTTTGGATTGCATATTTCTCTCCATTTTACTATTGTTCTCTTGATTCTTCACATCAACAGTGCAAAGATCTTTTCTTGATATCTCATTAGCATGCTAACTATTTGAAGAATAACAATGCCTTTATTTTCTCATAATTTGTAGAATAGGTTTTTAATGTTAGATATTTTAAGGAATCCATTATATTGTCAAATTCTTATCTAATACAAGAGCAGAATAACTTTTAATAATACAAGATTTTTTTCTATTTGAGTTTTAGGAGTTCTCAAAATAACTGAAAGCTTGAAGTTTAGTTAGCATTATTTCTGGCTTGTGTAATTTATAAAAAGTCACAAATGAATTGCCAATTCTATATTTTTTTTTTGCTTTTGTTAGTAGTTATGAATGATTGTGCTTTCATTTGTTTGGTATATAAAGTTTTAAAAGATGGTTACATTTTTTTTTTTTGAGAAAACATATAAGCTCTGAAATAAACGAATCCATGCATCGCACGGGTTTGAAACAAAGGAATTACACAAGCTACCATTTAAATATCTGTGTTCTAAATTTTCATATGTATCACACAAGATACTATTTTAGTAGTAAAGTATCAGTACGACTATTAGCAAAAGTAGTCCCGAGCAATGATGGAATAGACATACTAACCCAAAATACCTTTTAAGTTGCCTAAACATTATAAGACTTCATAAATTTATGAATACTACTTGAAGCCAATTAGTAGGTAAAGAAAATGCTTTGGAGAGAATATTGTCAATGACACATTATCAATCCCGTGAAGCTTCTCATTAGCGTTTTGACACTGTTCATCAAACAATTCCACCACCTTCTCCTTGATGTACAAAACAAAAAAAATTAAATAATTAATTGAACCATGCATTTATTTGATGATGAAAAACTTAACCATAGATTAATGAGAGAAGTAGCTAGCTTAATTACGCAAATTCATTGAGAAGATTTTTGATCATAGGTTGTCATAGTAGTCCTTTTAGATGTAACACCAACTTCTTTAATATCTTTATGAGCAATAGTATCCTTTGTTGCTACAACTTTCACCGTTATCACTTTGGATTGCCTATTTATTTTTGCTTTACTATTGATTTCTTGATTCTTCACATTAACAGTGCAAGAATCTTTTCCAGATACCTCATTAACATGCTAACTATTATGTTATATTGAAATACAGAGCTCCCTTTTGGTCACTTGTGACAATGAAGCTGAGATTTGTTCCTCAGATAACATTACTCCTTTCAAGAGAAATTTGTTGGAGTATGATATCGAGCACTTAGTTTCTGTAGACTTGCAGATGAGAATTACAATATTCTAGAGAGAGTTGAAGCTGCTTTTTAAAAAAACTGTCTATCTAATATATGATGTCTGAAATTTATATTTAGTATTTTGATCTAAAGCCCTATTTAGTAAGCTTTTGTATGAACTGTATATTTTTTTGGTGGTTGTACATTGAGAACTTAACTACTTGACATAATTATCATAGATGTTTTGTCTATCAATAGGTCGATTATTATTGTTTTCATTTATGACTATATATACTTGACAGATATCTCTATATGCTTTAAATATTTTGTGTGGAACAAAACCTGATGCTGCATATAGCAAAATGCTATAACGTTAAGCATATAGATATGTGATATTTTACCTATTTTGTTATGATAACAGGAAAATTGAATTTCGATTCTTTTTACAGTTTAGTAATTAGTAATAGTAAACATATATGTTGTTTACGTTCTATCATTTCTGATTACTTCTATGTTATTACTATTTTGTTTTGCATCCTTTTGCTACATTAATTTTTTATACATTAAACAAATATGTGCATCGCACGGGCCTAAAACTAGTTAATATATAATAGCAAGGGGAAATTATGACTCATTTCTATTTATTTACCATTAATTTCTCCGTTGCCAAATATAGAACCTCTCTTGTTATAAGAAACTATTACCAACACGTTAACCCGCTTTCATAAATAAAACTCATTTGATCATAATTTCATAATCCTCATAATATTAATGGCTCATTATGAGCCGAAGAGACATTACGTGGCAAACCTTTAAATGGACAAACGTAGATGACCTATAGTGCTTCTTGATTCTTAATACGACACGAGTCAGTTGAAACTCACAAACTTCCGAATAGTTTGCACCATAAGCCCTTTTATGTAAAAATATTGATACTCATGTTTATTTATAACCAATTTATTCGACAAAGCCATAACTTGGTGACGCTACTGTTATGGCTCGTAAAGAACCGCAAGAGCCATGGTGTGGGCCCACACACCAGGGTCGGCGGGTGGACGGAGGTGGCCATGACTGTACTAGGGTCCACATGACGTGGCGAAATGTCCGCCACAAATGAATGATAAAAGGAAGGTGAGATCCTTGTGAGCGACTAATAATCAGAACTTAATGGTGCAAGTCCAGGAATGATGGATAGCTAGCATGAAGCACATTTTCAGCACTCAATTATTCAAAATGTAATTTCAACCTACTATAATTTTAATTACTTTTCAATTGTTCCTTTGCTTTTTTCCTTCTTGAGGAAGGGTGTAAACCATGCAATTTAGACTTAACATAGAAGTTTGAGATCCACTCTTATTTTGTTAAAAGAGCTAGATCCTCAGACTATTTTTTACAAACCTATCTATGAACTTTTCATAAACCTAATTTTACAATTAAATGAATACAGAAGCTTCAATGTCATTTTTTTTCGTAATGTGAATCTATATGAAATATCTCTCTAGTATACCATTTTACAATTACAAGCTAATTAATATTGAAGTAAAGATATAGAAAGGATTTTATACATTTCCCATTCATTGTAGATAATGGAGTAATATCTCATACTTATACATATTCAGAGTATAGAGTATATATACGAGAAGAAAACTCTAATAAAAAAAGAGAAATGCTTGGGTGCTCCAAAATTATTTTTAAAAATTTTTAAATTGGTAAAAAGAAAATGAGTTGAAAATTAAGGAGGGCATTTTTGTCTTTTGATATTTTTGTTTGACTTATTTTTCTTTACAAATTCTTATCTTTTTAAAACCGTTTAATATCCTCCCATATTCTATTTTCTCCACCTCAGAGAAAACTTTAAACTTGTTTCGTCTTTGAATAAGACTTGCACACATTGGAGTTGTTAATGTCAGTTATCAAACAAGGGCTTTGTATGATGATTTGTGGAACAATTAAGGTCCTCTAACTCCTTCTGATGAGTGGTTCTAGGGTTATGACTAATACCAATGTCTTTGGTAGATGGAATGCCTTGATTTTACTCAAGTAATTGATACCAATGTCTTTGGAGTCGAAGCTGATTGAGTGTTTGGGGGTGCCTTGGTTTTATCTTGAAAGGGTACCAAGGTCTTTTTGTGTCGACAAAGTGAGGCGTGCCTTGGTTTTATGCCGAGAGGGTACTAAGGTCTTTTGTTTGATTGTGTGTCTTGGTTTTACTCAAGTGGCACCAAGGTCTTTTCATATGTGCCTTGGACTTAGGAAGATGCTAATGTCTTTATATCAAAATCGACCGAGTTGATGATGTGCATTGGTTTTACCTTGAGAATGTACTAAGGTATTTTATCGAAGATGTGCCTTGATTTTACTCGTGCGATTCCAAGGTATTTTCGTATGTGCCTTAGGCTTAGGAGGATGCCAAGGTCTTTATGTTAGAGCCGACCAAGTCGATGATGTGCCTTCGTTTTACCCTAAAAGGTACTAAGGTCTTTTGTTGAAGATGTGCCTTGGTTTTACTTGTACGATACCAAGGTCTTTTCTTATGTGCCTTAGGCTTAGGAGGATGCCAAGGTCTTTATGTTGGATTCGATCGAGTTGATTATGTGCCTTGGTTTTACGCTGAAAAGGTACTAATGTCTTTTTTTGAAGACGTGCCTTGGTTTTACTCGTGTAATACCAAGGTCTTTTTGTATGTACCTCGGGCTTAGGAGGATGCCAAGGTCTTTGTGTTGGAGTCGACCGAGTTAATGATGTGCCTTGATTTTATCCCGAGAGGGTACTAAGGTCTTTTGTTGTGAGTCGACTCGACTAGGCCTCACGCCTTAGGTTTATTCGTAATGACACCAAGGTATTAGGATATGTGCATTGGACTTAAGTTGATGCCAAGTTCTTAAGATGAGTTGACTATGTTGTGGCTACTCAACCTTGTATTCCTACAAAAAATTATAGTACTACTAGAGTACAACAAAAGAGCTAAAAATATTTTATATCACGATAACATGTATGAACAAGATTATTGAAAACATTTCTTAAGATGCTCGATGTTCCAGGGATGTTGCAAGATCCTTTGTAATGACCGTGAATTTTATACTAGTTAAAATAATTTTCTAGTATTTTAAAATATTTAATTATTATTTATAAACGAGTATTTGTATTTTTCTCGATTTTCTATAATTTTCTATAATTTAAAAATCTGATTATATATTTATTTAAATGGTTTTAATATTTATAAATTTATTTCATGCAGTAAAATTTTCTAGAATTAATTTGTTATGTTATCAGTACTATTACGTATTATTTTAAATAATATGTTGTATTATTAATATTATTACGTATAATACTTTGTATTATTAACTACGTATTTTCGTGTATAATTTGATGTATTATTTCTACTATTACATATTTTCTGTCGTATTAGTATAACTAGTACGTTTTACTGTGTATATAATTATCCCATAATTATATGATTTTAAATGTAAGTAAATATATTTTATTTATTAATTATTCTCGTTTAATTATACAATATGGGTATATTTTGACTATTTCGTATCAATTGTTGTATTAGCATAACATGTACGTTTTTAATTGTAGATAATTATTCTGTAATTAGTTTAATTTTTAAATACCTACAATTATTTATTTTAATTAATTTAGTTAAATACCTAAACCCTAACCCTAATTTTAAATCCTATATATATATACCTCTCTCTCTCTCTCTCGTAATAAAATTTCCGCCGCCGCTATTCTTCTCTCTCTCTCTTCTTCTCTCTCACGTAAACCCAGCTCGAGCCCTCACCCCGCCGCCGCCGACTTCGCCGCAACCGAACCCAACCTCCGGCGAACCTCCTCCCCGACGCGTCGTCGAACCCCGCACCTCCTAAAGCTCGCCGCCTGCGCTCGTCCCCGCATCCGACCACGCCCAGCCGCTCGGCCTCCTCCACCTGAGCACGCCGCCTTCAACCGCTGCCACAGCAGCCCCGTGGCCGCCGTCGCCGAGCCAGCACCCCAAACCGCCTCAGCCGCTCCGCCTCCTTGAACCCCGCGACCACCAGCCTCCGACCGTCGCTCCGACAGCAGCCCCCAGCCGACGCCATCCCCACATCCGCCGCCGCCTTCAAGCCGCGCTGCCTCCACCTCCGCCGCTGCTCCAAGCCCAGCGCCACCTCGAGCTCGCCCAGCCACCGCTCCGACCTCCATCAGCACCTCTACCTCCCGCTGCCCCCTCAACGACCCCCTCGACCACCACCCGAGATCCAGTCGCTCACCGTGCCAGCTCGACAGCCCTCAGATCCACCCTTCCCCGCTGCCCTGGGCTCCTCCACCTCGACGCCGACAGCCCGTAGCCACGCTGAGAACCCCCAACGCCCTCGACGTCGACGAACCCGCTGCCCTCGCGCCTCTCCTTCGTCGCACGCCACCTGTTCGACGATATGCCGACGCAGTCCAGACCCGCTACAGACGTTGCTTGAGATCCGTCGTACCGCGTCCGCATCGGCGCCGTCGCCTCGTCGTCAGACCCCACGGTCTCGCAGGCAAGATCCTACTCCTCTTGACTTGTCAATTCAATTTTAGACATTTGAATTGATTATATGCATGTTAGACTGCAATATGATTATGCTATAAGATGATTCCTGTGATATGTTACTACCTGCGTGGAATTGATTGACATGAATGACTGTGTGGAGTCTTGTTGTTATATCACCTAGTTGTTATCCAATAGGAAACTGTACATGAAAACGACTTCTGTCAAAGTATGATCTATAGGCGAGGTTTTAAAGCATGGATGTACCCTTGATACCGATGTCCCGGTATGAGGTTTCCTTGATTATTATTATTATGGTATCGGTTGGATGATGCACACTTGATCGGACATGTTATGAGTCACGGTTGTTTTCATAGTTTTACAGAAGTTGATCCATGGTTACCCTGTGGTTAGTGCATAACATTTCATGTACAGTTACTTAATTAATCTGACAAACATGGGGTTTAAAGGGGAATTGGATGAAGAATATACCATTTATATAAACGGGCACATGCGCTTTCCTGTTATCGTGTTATTGTGTTATCGAGATATTTGGGCCAGAGGGCCAAGACTTGACTGGAAGGCGGCCCCCGGATAAGGCTTAAGGGGACCCGATTATATATTTGAAAATATTCTTCCCCAATTCAAATAACTTGTAAAACAAGAATAATATGCTTGAGTGACTTGATGGACCTTGTTGGTTATGTTGAGGTGTGGACCGGTTGTATCTCTGTTCGGAATTAATATTTAATTGTCTATAATTTGAGACATAAGGTATATACATGAGGGTTTCCTTGTTTGGATTATTTCGCTCGACGTACTACGTCTCAACTTGTAGATTTTTAAATATTAATTCCATCTAGTTGTATGACCCGGTTATGTGGATGATTATAGGATGACTAGCTGTATGATCTTGTTACTCGGATGTTATGTTTTCTCCTGAATGTTATACTCTAGTGATGGATTATATCTAGCTTGTTAATATTTCAGCTGCATGTTTCTATTTGTTATTATTGTCATTGCATTGGTCATTCGACTGTATTATTATTTTCCCGAGTGGGGTCTTGCCGTGCATCATGCACCTGACGTACACCTGTTTTCTCTGGTGTACGTCAGACTTAGGAGAAGAGCAGGTTCAGCAGGAGCCAGATGATTCTCAACAGGAGTGCCTTGAAGACGGTGTAGCAGAAGAAGTTGAAGCTTAGTTATTGGTCATCCGTTTTCTTTTGTACTACCTTCCATTTCTAATTGATCAGTATATTTTGTATCTCTTCAGTATTCATTTGTTCAGATATGTATAAGGGCATGTTTGACCCGTATTTTATGTCTGGGATGATATTCATTTGTGATATGTATTATTTTATTCTGAGTTGTCTTTATATTCTTGCTATGTGTGATCGGGGACCTGTGACTTCGCATTGTATTTATTTCCAGACGCTTAGCGTATTAGATTGAGAAGAAGAGGTCTAGCACTTATCTCTCCTCAGTCTAATACGTCGCGGGCTTGTTCACGCTCCGATTCCCGGGTATTTTGGGAAGCGGGGCGTGACATCCTTCCATCAGAGCTTCTCGATCGATAAGTGCATGGGCGCACTTCTTCGATGATGGTATAAGGTCCTTCCCAATTGGCGGCCAACTTGCCGCACCTGGCATCTTTATCAAAAGTATCTTTTCGAAAGGACAAGATCACCAATGCTGAATCTTCATGGTCGAACCTTGCTATTGTAGTGCCGAGCAATGCGCTGTTGATTGATGACTAGGGATTAGAAAGCTTCCTCCTAGACTTCGTCAATGAGGTCGAGCCTAATTCACAATCCTTCAGAATATAAATCTTCATCAAAATGTTATAGTCGTATTGTAGGCATGTCGACTTTGACTGGGGCGACCGCTTCGGCTCCATAAGCTAGTCTGAAAGGAGTTTCACCCATTGAGTTCTTATGAGTCGTGCGGTAAGACCATAAGATTGAAGGCAATTCTTCGACCCAATTTCTAACCATAGTGTCCACCTTTTTCTTAGAGCTTAAAGGATGCATTTGTTGGCAGCTTTTGCGAGCCCGTTGCATTTCGAGTGGGCGACTGAGGCCAACTTGAGGCAGATGTTCCACTTTTCACAAAAGCTCCGGAAGCCTTCACTATCAAACCGAGTGCAGTTGTCCGTGATGAAAGAGAGGGGAACTTCAAATTGGCAGACAATGGATCTCCATACAAAATTCATGATGTTGTTATCACCAATTTTAGCCAAGGGCTCTGCCTTGATCTACTTGGTAAAGTAATCGATGGCAACGATTAGGAACTTTCGCTACCCAGAGGTTATCAGGAGAGGACCCAATAAACCTCATCCCCATTTAACAAACAGAATTGGACTCAGAATGGATATGAGCTCAGAATGGAGGTGAGCTCTGTGGTCATAGCTAGCTGAATGCCCGAGAAAAAGTAGCATTTCTGGCATGAAGAAATGAGTCTCTTGGACTCGGCTAAGATCATGGGCCAATAATACCCTTGTCGAATGACCTTTTGGGGGAGAGTTCTGGCCTCTGGATGATTCTCGCGAATTCCTTCATGGATCTCTCTAAGAAAATAGCTAGCCTCTGCTGGCTGAATGTACCGGAGATGGAAGCCCACACTATTGCTGGAGTATGACATTCGGTGAAGTTGATTATCAAGGATGGGATATCAACGAGCATTCCTTTGTAAACTCCTAGCTTCAGTGGCATTCACTGGTGAGGTCCCCTTATCAGATACTAGATGATTGGATCTATCCAACAGGGTTCCGTAGACGTCTCGGTCTGAATGATCGATGTAAGGGTCTCCATGATGCTTGGATGCTTGAGGTTATCCATGTATATAGGTCATGCATGGCTTCCTGAGTTAGTCGACGATAGTTTGGATAAAGTGTCCACCAGAGCGTTAAGAGCGTGGGGAACTTGGGAAATTTTGAAATCTGCGAAGTTGGTCAATAGCTTCTTGACTTACTTTAAATACATGACTACTCTCGAGTCTTTGACTACATACTCCCCCATTCACCTGGTGTACCACAAGCTGGGAGTCGGCCAGAATGTAGAGGTGCTCGGCCATTGCATCCAAGGAGGCTCGAAGACCCACTAAAAGTACTTCATATTCAGCCTCGTTGTTCGAGGCTGAGAAATCATAAGCGATAGAGTGTTTGTGTGTCGACCCATCTGAGCCACGCAGGATTACTTCCGCTCCGCTGCCGGCTTTGCTGGAGGATCCGTCCACCTTCAGCAACTACTAAGAGGCGAACTCTACAGAGTCATGTTTGAGGGTGCGGTGTGTCCGAGGGGTAGATGCCTTGACCGTTTGAGAGGTTGAAGGCTTTGGTTGGGCTGGTGATAAGGGTGCAGATGGTTCCTTATGTGGGGAGGTTGACTCAATGAGGAAGTCGGCTAGGGCCTAGGCTTTGATTGTCGTTCTTGGATCGAACTGCTCATCATACTCACTGAGTTTTATCGACCAAACTACCATCCTCCCTAAAGTAGTGGGGCTATCGAGTGCCTTCTTTAAAGTCAAACTCGTCTGCATGACTATGGAGTGCGCTTGGAAATATGGGCAGAGCCTCCTAGCTGTGGTAATGAGAATGAAGGAGGCATTATCTATGAGAGTGTAGTTGAGTTCGGTCGCCTTCAAAATCCGGCTAATATAGTACACCGACTTCTGGGTGTTCTCTTCTTCTCGAATTAAAACAGAGCTGATGGCTTCAGGGGAAATGGCCAAATATAGATACAAGATCTCTCATTCTCTGGGTTGGCTCAGCAGCGGCTTGGTGCTCAAGTATTTCTTAAGGTCTTAGAAGGCTTTGCTACATTCGGTCGTCCAACTCTTGCTCTCCTTCAGCTCATTGCTCCCCCCTTAAGGTTTTAAAGAATAGGAGCTTCTCTCGGTAGTTTTTGAGAGAAAGCAGCCTAGTGCAGCTATCTTCCCATTCAACCTCTGGACATCCTTTTAGTGTGCGGGGCTTGGGTAGCTGTTCGATAGCGTCTATCTTCTCAGGATTGATCTCAATGCCTTTAAGGGTGATCATGAACCTGAGAAATTTGCCTGATTGTACCACAAAAGTACACTTGGCTGGATTAAGCTTCATGCGGTAGTGTCGAGAGGTTTGTTCAAGATCCGATATGTGAGACGAGGTCTGCCTTGATTTCACCAGGATGTCGTCCACATAGGCTTTCACATTACGACCGAGTTAAGGGTTAAAATTTTTATTGACCGGCCTCTGGTAGGTGGCGCCTACATTCTTAAGACTGAAAGCATCACTTTGTAGCAATAGGTACCTTGGTCCGTAATGAATGAGGTTTTCTCTTGATCATGTTTCGCCATGAGGATCTGGTTGTATCATGAGAAAGCATCCATGAAGCTCAATAGTTCATGACCTGGGCTTTCGTCGACTAGCTAATCGATCCTAGGGAGTGGGTAGCTACCCTTCATGTAGGCCTTATTGAGATCGGTGAAATCCACACACATCCTCCACTTGTTAAGGGCCTTCTTTACCAGCATCACATTGGACAACCACCCTGCGTATTGGACTTCTTGGATGAAACCGGCTCTAAGGAGTCAATCCACCTCATCTGCAGCCCCCTTCTATATTTTCAGGCTGAAATATCTCTTTTTTATCGAATTGGCTTAGTGTGTTGGTTAACTGAGAGCTCATAGCTCATCACTTCGGGGGGAATCCCTGGCATGTCTGCAGACCCCCAAGCAAACACATTAGTGTTCACCAATAGGAATACAATCACGACTCCTCCTTGAGGTTCAACGAGGTTGGACCCAATCTTGACCTTCTTCACCCCTTCCTGTCGATTATAATTGCATGTCTCTCTTCAATGGGAGTCGTCCTCTCTCACTCCAAGACTTTCTGCATCTAGAGGTATGTCTTCTCAATGGGCAGGGTCTCTAGAACTCCTTTTCCTTTCGTTGAGAGCAGATATCAAGATCTAGTCTCTTTCTAGTTGCTTCTGGTGATTCTAACACCTTCAGTGGTCAAAAACTTCATAATCTAGTGGTAAGTGGATGAGATTACCTGCAAGTTATTGAGGATAGTCCTTCCCAGAATAACATTGTATGCTTAGTTAAGATTCATCACCAGAAACTAAGTTTGAATAGTGGACTGTCAATGGTACTCGCTAACCATTAGGAAGAGAGTGATCATCCCTTTCGACAAAAGTGAATGCCTTATGAATTCAATGAGTGGACCCTGATAGGGTTGTAGCTTGGACTTATCGATGTCCATCTGGTTGAAGGCATCAATGAACAGGATGTCTATAGAACTTTCTGTATCGATCAAAATCCTTTGACTTGAAAGTTATTGATTCCAACCGAGATGATTATGGGGTCGTCGAGAGGCATCTCAATATCTTGCAAATCCAAGTTATCGAAGGAGATGGGTTGATCGGTCTTTGGCTTCTTGTCACATAAATTGACTTGTAACGCTCGCCTAACATACTTCTTAAGAGTGTTGTTAGATTGTCCTCTAACAGTGGGTCTGCCACTGATAGTGTTAATGACTCCTCTATTGCTGGGCTCGGCTGGTTGAGCATTTGGTGGTGATTGAGGGCGAGGCGACCTAGAACGAGACCTCCTGTTGGCTCTCCCTAGAGCAGGCCCTCTCCTATCTTGCTGGGAGAACAGTCTCTTCATATACTATCTTTGTATCAAGTCCTCAATATCTCTTTGAAGGACTCGATAGCCATTAGTAAGATGGATGTGATCCCGATGATATCGACAATATTGTCTGGTGTCTCAAGACTAAGGATTCGACTTCTTGCGAGAAGGGGCGGGGTTGAGATACCCCTCCTTTTGAACCATGTAGAGGGCTTTTGTGAAATAAGTGTTGAGGGCTGTGAGAACCGGCTTTTGGAAGGGCTCCTTCTTTCGATCCCTCCTGTCAGCCTAGTTTGATCTAGGGTCGGCCCTAGGGGGATACCTTACCATGTCTTTTCTCGGTAGGGGGTCAGCCTCCTTGCTGACCTAAACGCCGATGTTGCCATTGCTACTCCTGGTGTGGTAGTTGTTGCTGCTGTTATGGCCTTCGCCTCGCTGGTCGTCTTCTTATAGGCTCGGGCGTCTTACATGTCCATGTATCAATGTATCATGGTCATCAGTTGCTCGTAGCTGGTGACTTATTTTTTGGCAAGCGAGTCAACCAGCTCATTATTCTATAGGCCAGCTATGATGGCGGACATGGCGACCGCACTCCCAGGATCATCAACCTCCAACTTCTTGGCCTGTAACCTCTTGACATAGTCTCTCAGACTCTCTCTAAGCTCCTGCCTCATTTGTATTAATACATGGGGAGGCAACTTTTGCTTGGTGCCAGCTAAGAAATGATGCAAAAACTTTTGGCTGAGCTGTTCAAAGCTACTGATGGACTTCTTCGCCAGGGAATCCCATCAAAGTTTTGGCGCTTCCTATCAAAGTGATGGGAAAGCTCTTACAAATGATTGTCTCCGATGCTTGTAACATTGTCATCATGTCATAGTAGTTCTGGACATGCTCAGCTAGATCTGTTTCACCTTTGTACTTCTCTACCTGTGGCATCTTAAATTTCTCACAAAAGGCATTCATAATGTCATCAGTGAGGGGGTGTCCCCCCCAATGGCCTCAGTAATTGGCTGAAAATACTGATCGTAACCAGATGCCACATTTGTATTGACGAGCCTGGAGCGGCATAATGATGCCTAGGGCCTCGCGATGTTCCTCCAGCAACATGTTCTCGGTCATTGCGACCTGGACTAGGGCTCTCTCCTATGGCCTCCACAAACTGCAGATAATACCGGTGAGGATCCGCAAAGCGAGCTTGCAGGCACGGCTGAGGAGATACGTACTCAACGTAGTCTCTATGATGACCAGCTAGTGCGGCGTGCGTGAGCATCGGAGGGACCAACAGCTACCTCGCTAGTGGTGGATGAGCGACTGAGGGTTGGCATGTTGAATATGGTGGAGCCAGTGTTGAGGAAGGTTGTTGATGATCAATTCGGTTGAGAAGTTTATTGGTGAAGGTTGCAAACTGCTGCTAAATAGACTGAGAGATCCGTTGAGTGGATTCCTCTATCTAGGCTTGAGTGACGTAGCCCGCACGTGGTTCTTCAGGGACTGGAGGGACGTGCCTACGCTTAGAACCAGACATCATGATCGAAGAAGAAAGAAGGGCCCACGGTAGGCGCCAAACTATTGATGTCAGTTATCAAGTAGGGGGTTTGTGTGATAATTTGTGGAATGATTAGGGTCTTCGAGCTCCTTCTTATGAGTGGTTTTGGGGCTCGCTATTCTTCCATGCACATGAAAGAACTCGTAAGAGGGTGGAGTTGGATTCTCTGAGTGTTCCTCCGACGATTCATTAACTGATATTGACTAAAAAATAGATTTAGTACTCCGTTACGTAAAAAGGCCAGAGAGAGTTACCTTATGCAGTGCCGCTCTTTTTATAGTGGGTTTGAGGGGGAAGAAGGTAACTTGGGCCGAGTCCAGCTAGGCAGCTGAGTCGCCAAACATGTGCTATGTGTCAGTTGCTGAATGAGGCGAGTCACCTAGTCATTTATAGTAGGAATGACAGCAGGTGCTTGGTGCTGACCGGGTCCAATGAGTCATAAAGATTATGGAGGCTAGGATAATGATGATGTTCTTAGGGCAATTAATGTGGGAGTAGCCGGCTTGCGAGGGGTTCGAGGTAACTGTTGTCTTTTGACTCCTCAGGTCTAGGGTCGAGAAGTACCGTTTTTTGACTCGGTTACGTGAGATGTCGGCTAAACAATGGGCCGAGTCGTATCGCTGGTGGTCAATTGAGAGGTTGGCCGAGTGGTACCGTCTTTTGACTCGGTTACTCAAGATGTCGGTTGAACAGTGGGTCATGCCGAGTCGGATGTTATCCTGGTTTTGAATTAGTTTGGTTGGGCAGAGTGTAAAACACGTGTCGACTTCTCTTCGAAGATTAATATTTAGTACTTTTAGGGGTTATAACATGAGCTCTCATACTTCTCTTCTACATATGAAGAAGAGCAAATATTGTTGAATCGTAGATGATGTGTCATTTATTTTGCTTCTCCTAAAATTATTTATTAGTTATTCTTTATGAAAAAGGATAGATTAAATATGTTCCTCCCCCTTCAATTTCTCATTCACTTAAAATTATATATCAGTTTTTCTTTTAAAAAAGGATGTTCCTTGGAAATGGATTTGGCATCTTGGATTCGAGCAGTAGATCCTTAAAGAAGGTTGAGTTTCTATAGGTAATGGAGGGAGCTCCGGCAAAAATTAGAAAATAAGAGAGATAGAGAAGATTAGGCATAATTTGAAGTATTAATTACTAGGCTGATCTTTTCACGAAAATATCATTGACCCAATCTTTTTACGATGCGAAAATCAGTCTCTCTCTTCATTGGTATTTCTTAAACTAACCTTCTGACCTAATAGAAGCTGGAGGTATTTTTTTTAATTTTGGGTGTGAAACACCTTTTAGTTAATGTATTATTTATTAAATTGGGAATGGGAGAGCTGTTTTCTCAGGAACAAATTAGGTAATATGCCATCAGTGATCTTAACATTTCTTTTAGGAGCACTCAAAGCTGTCGACATAATAAAATTAAATATTTTGTTTGAGAAAAATTGTTTTTCTTTTAGCATTTACGTAGATCATGATACACGACTTGACTCGGACCTGTTACGAAATCAACCTTCACCATCGTGTCTTACGTGGCAATGTAAAATTTCCTCCTTCCTACGAATAATTCGCACTACACTATGCAAAGTGTTACTGACTTCTGAACTAAACTCATTCGGTTTAAAGAAAAAATAAAAATTTAGCAATAATGAGATTAGATAGATCTACTATTTACACCCATTAATAACAACCGGCGAACCTGAGACTCCTCCTTTCGCTGGGTCCCATTTTTCATAGAGTCAGCCCAGACGCCACGTCACATTCATGCAGGACGCCCCTTGAGGTGCATCTCGCGGGAGCCCGCGGCGAGCAGTGTCAAACTGCTGTTCCCGGTAAACCAAAAAACCAATCTAACACCAGATATCTGTACACCCAAAGCACCCACGGATTTCAGCCACAAAAGCCCCCATGGTTCCCAAAACGTGGGCCCCACCCTCCCCTCAACCGCCACACCCTTCAAATATCGCGCTCCCGCGTGCGCTCCCTCCAACCCCGCCACCACCACCCCCCCCCCCTTCGTCCGAGATGCACGACCTCGAGCACACCGACACGTGTCATTCCCAGGAGATAGCCGTCGACGCCGCCGGCCGCGCCACAGAGCTCCGCCCCCTCTCCACCGCCCCTCCCCACATGATCTCATTCCACCTCGCCTGGCTCTCCCTCTTCACCTGCTTCCTCTCCGTCTTCGCCGTCCCCCCGCTCCTCCCCGTCCTCCGCGACTCCCTCTCCATGACCTCCACCGACATATCCCGCGCCGCCGTATCCTCCGCCGCCGGCACCATCCTCGGCCGCCTCCTCATGGGCCCCGCCTGCGACCTCCTCGGCCCCCGCCGCGCCTCCGCCGCCTCCACCCTCCTCTCCGCCCCTCCTATTTTCCTCCTCGCCTCCACCGCCTCCTCCGCTCGCTCTTTCCTCCTCCTCCGCTTCCTCTCCGGCTTCTCCCTCGCCGCCTTCGTGTCCAACCAGTACTGGATCAGCTCCATGTTCTCCCCGTCCATTGTCGGCCTCGCCAACGCCGTATCAGCCGGCTGGGCCAACCTCGGCTCCGCCGCCGCCCAGTTCTTGATGCCCTTCATCTTCTCTCGCTTCTCCTCTCTTCCCGGGCTCGAGAGTTTTTCCGCCTGGCGCGCCGCCTTCTTCCTCCCCGCGGCCCTCCGGGTCGCCACCTCCCTCGCAGTTCTTGAGTTCGGCCATGACCTACCGAGCCTATCTAACATCAAGATTCGTAAGAAGATGCAGCTTCCACTACGTCAAGTTTTGAAGGACGGGATTCTGAACTATAGGGGGTGGATATTGGGGTTGACTTATGGGTATTGTTACGGCGTTGAACTGACGATGGAGAACATCGTGGCGGAGTATTTTTACGACAGGTTCGGCTTGGGGTTGGAGGCAGCGGGGATAGTGGCGGCGGGGTTCGGGGTGGTGAATCTGGTGGCGAGGCCAGGAGGGGGGATGGTTAGCGATGAGATGGGGAGGAGGTTGGGGATGAGGGGGAGGCTTTGGGGGCTTTGGATAGTGCAGAGTCTTGGAGGGGTGTTGTGCTTGGTGATGGGGAGGATGGGGAGTTTGGGGTCGTCGGTGGCGGCCATGGTTGGGGTTTCGGTGTTTGTTCAGGCGGCGTCCGGGATGACGTTTGGGGTTGTTCCCTTTGTTTCCAAGAGGTATGCAGGAAATTTAGATCCTCACCGCTACCAAAAAAAAGTAGCGGAGAGTACCACTATAATTTTTAATTTATCTAAATCGTTGATTAGTTAGTAGGTGATTATGATACAATATATGTTGCGCGCAGCGGAAATTTCGGCAGCACTTCGGCAGCACAACAAGAGAGTCAGATCGCAATAAGAATTCTCGTCTCACCAAGGAGACAAGAATCTGAAGCGGATATCTCAACAAAGTGAGATATCGGCTTTTCCTCTCATCAGTTCTAGGATTGACCTGTCGAGGGAACCTAAAAAGCTATTACAAATCACACAACCAAATTTTACGTGGTTCGGCAAATTGCCTACGTCCACGGGGCAAGGAGGGGGAGATCCACTAATATAGAGGGAGAGAATACAACTAGGGTTTACAATCACTTACAATCTAAACCCTCAAACAAACTCTCAAATCCCTCACAATAACTCTCTATAAAAGATGCACAAAAGCCTTGCACAAATCTCCTGCACTGTAGCCGCACAACTTTCCCCTGCTGTGATTCTGTCGCAGCCGCAAAATCAATCAAGTCTCCAGAGCCGTAAAACCTCACACGCCCGAAGCCGCACAACTCCTTGCACTCAAAACCTAAGGAGAAATTTACAATGATATTTATATGCAGCAGAAGTCGGGCGGCTGAAGTCGGGTGGGCCTTTTTTGTTCGTTCTCTTCACTGCTTTCACGTGGGTGTGGACCCCACAATCACAATATAAATCTAACACTCATCATACGTTCGTGTATTGAACTCATTCTTAATTTGCAATTAAAGAAAAAAATGACAACCACTGACTAGATAATTAATTATTGTGATTATGTACTGGTGCCTTCACTGCTTTTAAGGTAGTGGAAAAGATTTCTATTCTTATTTAGGAGCTCTTATTCTTACATTCAATTCATCGATCATTTTGGCAACTTTCTTCTAGATTTTGACTAAACCGTAAGGGCAGATCGGATAACTCGAACTACTAGGAACTGGTTCAAAGTCTGGTCTAGTTATTGCTCAAATTAGGTTTATAGAAATGTTAGGGACACACCTACAACCACAATCCCAACCACACCTCTACTCTCTCTATAGTGTATTGGGATCCACATGAAATTTTATTTTTAAAATTTCATGTGGGTCCCAATGCACTATAGAGAGAGTAGAGGTGTGGTTTGAATTGTGGTTGAGGGTGTGTACCTAACACCCCTCTTAGGTTTAAGCCTAGACTCATTTTAGTGGACTATAGCCGTTAAGGGTAGTTACGAAACAGACCCTTATTGGCACTGTTGTGTCTTCCACTTTTGCGATGCACGAGGAGGACTCCCGAGTTAATTTGAGATGGAGACTAAAAGTTTCTGAGCTTCATGAGTTAAGGGATAGAGATTATTATATGTCCGGCCTAGAGATTTTTGTTTCTTAATTTTCCATAGTTTAGCTTCAGCTTTTTTGTATGAATTTTGTTAAATTTGTGGCTTTCTTTTCTTTTCTTTTTATCTGTATTGCATTCTTCATTTTGTTTCGTTAAAATTTTATTAATAGAATGCTGGGGGCAATTGATCACCGTTTCACTAAATAATAATAACAACAACAAATCTTATTAGAGTCACGTTGGCGCTTAGTCTAGTTATATAGACCTGCACCTTAACGTGTAAAACTAAAACTGGACTCCATTTGAATTAGTATTAAATTAGACTTACTTAATGCTCGGCTATTTGCAATTGCAACTTATTTCGAACTAAATGTTTGTCTATTGTTATCTGATCTCAGTTTAATCTACATTGAAATTGACTGCCTTTCGTGTTTTGTTCTCATAATATTTTTCGGACAATATATAATTTGGTTCATTTCTGACCAACGCTGTCTTGGATTTCTAGTCTGATTATTGGTCAAAATCAGGCTAGATTAAATTTGCAATAGATCCAAGTAATAGAGTACTTTGCTAATCTCAAAGAATCGGTCTGCAAAAAAATTGAAATTGAGTTTGTTGCGTGCAGGTCTATGGGTGTGATTTCGGGACTCACGGGGAGTGGAGGTGCCATGGGTGCAGTAATGATCCAACTGGTGGCCTTCTCAGGCTCCAGATTCTCCCAAGACGAAAGCATATCGCTCATGGGAATCATGGTACTCGTCTGCACTCTGCCCATAACTCTCATCTATTTCCCTCAATGTGGAGGAATGTTTTGTGGGCCCGCTGAAGACTCAGCGTATGCACCTGATGATGACGACTATCAACTACTACTAAGTTGACAAAACAAGTTGTAAATAGTGGTTTGTGCACAATTGTGGTTGGTACAATATGAAGAGCAGCAAGTGCCCAATTGATTTCTTCAGCTAGGTGTATCTCTGATGATGATGCCGAAATTTCGAGGCTCGACTTTATAAGGAATAGTAATAAATTAAACCCATAATTAGAAAAAACTTGGTTACAAACTGTAGGAAAAATCTCTCTCTCTCTCTCTCTCTCTCTCGCTCTCTCTCTCTCTCTCTCCCTCTCTCCAGCTGCAACTACAAAAAATGTGTTTCTCCCTCTCTGATCCGTACTAAAACCAAACTTACATCAACCGTCCTTTAACTAGCATTGCCAGCAGCAGGGAATACATCCTCTTCAAGATTAAAAGGGACGACGACGGAAAACTTGCTAGTGTCGACGCTGTCACCGTGCAGCGAAGATCTAGTCGGAGGAGGGGGGCAAGTCTTCTGCTCTGCTATCCTGCTACAGAGCTCTGTGGGTGTTCTGCATTGTACGGAATCCCACTCCAATTTCTCCTCTTCTGCTGCTGCTGTCACCGGTCGTCGAGCGACCGGCCATTGAAACTTGAAGAGAGAGCAGTTAGAAGAGAGAAATTATCGCGAGTTACGAGAATAAGGTGGAATGTGGTGCTGGTGACTTTAAAAAGGGGCTGGAGTCGGTTCCGAATACGAATCCGAGTCGGAGTGGCCCTGGCCCTGGGTTTGGAATTTGGAAACTGCACTGTTTGAATTCGTGTCCAATTTGCAACGGAACAGTGAGGAATGAGGACAGGGCTGGATTTTGGGCTTGCTCGAAACATTTTGGGCCAGTTAAATATGTTGGGCTCCATTATTAGCGATCTTTTTAATGGGAAAAGTATTCCTTTGTTGGGCTCCATTATTTGTGAATTTTGTACAGGAAGAGTATTCCGTGACATATTGGATTCAATCTAATAAAGTGACTCTTACTTCAAGGATTAAATTGTTTAAATTAATGATTCGTTTCTATTTATCATTATCTAAATGTTCCTAAATATATATAAAATAAAATTCATAATGTTTCAACATTTCTAGGACATATTTTTATTGTCTCTTTAGTTATATTGTCATAAAATATTAAATTTTACAATCACTTAATACATGAACAACCACAAATCAATATGCTTAATTATTTTTATTATACAAAATATATAAATTGAAATGAACGGAATATATTTTATGCTTAATTATTTTTATTGTCTCTTTAGTTATATTGTCATAAAATGTTAAATTTTATAATCACTTAATACATGAACAACCACAAATCAATATGCTTAATTATTTTTATTATACATGATCAAGTAAGTTGATTATACATAACTTAGTATTGTAGACGCTTCCTCAGATTAAATCTAAAGTGTAACATGAGGAAGGCTTTTCTCTTTATTTATTAATTAATTTATTTAGTGTTCAAGTGACGCCAAGCTTACAGGAGGTCGTTCCGATAGGTTTTTTTTTGTATTCGCTGACCACGGCCAAGCCATTTTCTTCACTACTAGTTTGGGAGTTATGGGCTCAAATTTCCAATGAATAACAACAATGTCAAACCATAAATAGTTAATGTATGTATGAATAAAGGGTCAATTCACTTCCACTTTAATAACATATTCGTCGTTATCAAAATCTTGGGAGTTCAAAGCGATTCAGATTAAGGTATAGTAGCATATGTGCAATCATGAGAAATAGGGGGAGAGAGACAAATATAATTTTCCTTAGGGCATATGAGATATTAAGCACAATTACGTCTAGAAATCCTCACGTACAAATATTTTCGTTAACAAAAAAAAGAAACAAGAAATAGTCTATCGAAACTTCTACATTTCATCCATCAAAAAATAAACTTCTACATTTCATGATATCTTTATACAATTTAGTATAGTTATTCATGACAATTTAATTAAAAAAGGGTTGATTGCAGATTGACCCCCAGTACTATTACCCTATTGTGCACAGAACCATGCAGTTCTATCATTACAGACACACTCATGAGTGAAATTTTTGGACTCTTTTACCCTTAGAGAAAGGACAAATTTACATTTTTGACAAATTGACCTCCAGAGGGTAAAAGAGTCAAAACTAATCACCCAGGAAGACTACAGGAGGTCTATCCACAAGTGTACAATAGTATAAGGGATCTATGGGCAATTGGGCAATAAAATTATCGCTAGACCAATTCCTACATCCTGAGATTCTATTAGAACACCCAACATAAGAGGACATGTCGTTTTAGAACTACCTGCATAGGTAGCAAGTACTTCAAATCCATCCATGGGGATTGTGAATTTACAAAACTAACCATTACTACTGGGGGTACGTGCTAAACCTTATCCGTATCCGAGGAAATATCCGTAACCATATCCGTTAGGATACAAATATGGTTACTCAAATCTATAACCACTAAGATATGGTTACGAATATGATTTTATAGTGAAATATTCATATCCATATCCGAAATATCCGAATACATATTAGTCATACTCTTACGATTGGCTATTGTAGGTTCCCTCGATATTTCAGTCCTAGAACTGATGAGAGGAAGAGTGTATATTTCACTTTGATGAAATATATCACTTTCGATTCTTGTTTCCTTTGAGAAATAAGAATTTCACTATCTATTCTAGTTTCCTTTGAGAAACAAGAATATAGAGGTTGACTAGTGCTTTTGTGACAACAAAAGACAGGGTTCTCTCTCAGGTGATATCGTTTCCGCGGCGGTGGGCGTGACTCTGCGCCCAACAGTTTTGATTCTTAGATTATGGATTTGTGGTTAATTTTGATGATCAAGATGGCTAATCTTAACTTTTCAGTTATAATGAACATATTAACGAACTCTTTTGTATCACATGAACTATGTTTTTCTCAATACTATCTAGCTTTCTCATATCCGTTTTGTATATGCATGCATATCCGCTTATATATTCGCATGTATATCCGTAACCGTATTCGACTTTAGCGGATATGGATATGAATTTTTCTTACCGAGGTATATCTGTATCTATATCCGTATTCAAGATGAGTAAATAGATATAGATATGATAGGCATCATATCCATTCGGACCGAATGCACCCCTACTTACCACCCTATGAATAGTGATAAGACAAAGTCTTAAAATGGAATGATCTATACAGTTCACAAGTTATTAGGGTACCGTTTGGCAAATGGTTAAGTGAGGGATTAAGGAGACTTAACCCCTTCTTAACCTGTCAAACACAACAAATCGTGAGTTAACCCTCCATAATTTGCCAAACATAAAAAATATAGAAGGGTTAAGTTAACCCCTCTAGAGGGGTTAAAATGAGTTAACCCCTCAAAATGAGGGGTTTACTAATACTCCTATTTAGATGGAATAAGAGTTAACCCTTCTAATTATAAAGAAAATAGTCAAAATCATTGTTATTCCCAAACACTAAAACTGATCATAAGGGCTAAAATAAAACTTATTTAACGGGTTAATAATTTAGTCCTTCGGATTATCAAATGGGCTAAGTATATTAATCATTCTCTTTAACCTATCTTCATTAACTCTTTGCCAAACAGAGCCTAGAGGATTAATTTAAGACTTTTAGCTATTTATGTTTCGTGGTGAAAGTCATGCCACTCCTCTATGATCGGTTCTGTTAGGATCCATATTCCTTGCCGACCACCACATACCCTCCTAAAATTCAGTTTCAAACCAGTGGCATTAACTCCCTCCTCACCCCCACAAATAAAACCTCCCTCTCCTCCATTCCACCGAAAAAATTAATCAACAATGGCTCCCTCCTCCTCCCTCACCCTCCTCCTCCTCATCGCCGTCCTCCTCCTCTCCTCCACCTTAACTGCCGCCCAAGCCCGCCTCCTCCTCTCCACCAACCCCTGTTCAAAAACCCGCGACCCCGCCCTCTGTAACTCCCTCCTCAACTCCGCCACCTTCAACTCCCCCACCGACCTCGAGCTTGCCATCATCAAACAAGCCATGGCCGAGGTAGTCTCCGCCAAAGCCGAGGCCGATAAGGCCATGAACTCCGCCTCCGATGCTCGCAGGAAGGCGTTCTTGAATAACTGTAAGGGTTTCTATGGCAGCGCTCTGGATGATTTGCAGTCGGCGATGGATTATTTGAAGGGAGAAGGGAGCGAGATGGACATCGAGACTAATATCGAGGCAGCGTTGACGGATGTTAGTACTTGTAGCTCGGAGTGGGAGGAGTCGGGGATGAAGGATTTTCCGTTGGAAGAGGTCGACAAGCGTTTGGAGTCGGTGGTGGGAATTGTTTTTGATTTGAGTCGGGGGTTAGAAGGAGTCAACCACAAACATTGATCGAGAGGGAGGGATCTGTGTATTTGTATTTGTATTTGTATTTGTATTTGTATGATCTGTGTATTCGTATTTGTATTTGTATATGAGTAGCGAATGGCTATATTTTAACTTCCATGTTACTTTTGTTCCCTAAATAAAGGAGGGGGACCCATCATTCAGGGTGACTCACATGTTTGTTAGTGTTAGTATAAAAGTAGTATCAAAATTGTAATACGGCGTTAGTATTTTCCTTTCTATATGGAATTGATTGTGCATGTTGCAATTCATTGCAGGAGGAGATTTGAATGAATAAATTGATATTTTTTCCCTTCATTTTCCTGATATTGTAGTTCTACTTTGTTTGGAAGGAATCGTCCCGTTTGGTGTCATTAATAAGTCAAAATGAACCGCCAGAAAAGGGTAGATCATGCATCTGAATGTTAAGAGTTGAAAATTTTTCAATAATGATTTATAAAATTTATTAGGCTAAATTACCATATTGGTAATAAAAGCAGTATCTAAACACCATATTTCTATTAAAATTATCTTCAGCGATAACAATACATTAACTTGCACGATGAGACAAATAGACCCAAAAATAAATTTTCTAATTGTTTTTCAGTTTTCACTCAAGTGATTTGCCACATGCATTTAGGTGGCATATTTATGATGGCATGACGACTATAGTTCTCATTCAATCCATTAGAATGAAGGATCTTTAAATTAGGGTAAAAGAAAAGATTTATTTATTTTTTAACTTGATACTTCTTCTCTTTCTTCCTTCAAATTGGGGATTCTTTATTGCTTGAGCTCAAATAATCTATTTCTCCAGAAATGAAGAACTTTAAATTTAATAGAAATAGCCCCAAATTAAAAAATTGTTCTTTTCTTTTAACTTAATTTAAAAATTTCTCCTTCTAATAGTTTAAATGAGGCTAACTACAACTACCATATCATCACAAATATGCCACATAAATATAATGTGAGAGATCACATGAGCATTTGCTAGAAAAGTTAGGTGAAAATTTTATTTTTGAGCCTATTTGTTTCTTCGTGCAAGCTTAAATACCTTGTTGTCGCCGAAGATAATTTAAATACCAATCCGGTCATTAGGTAATATTTTTAATATCTATCTAGTAATTTAGCCGAATTTATTAGCAAGAAAAATATATAAGATCTCAGGGAAGAGAGAAAGTAGATGTGAAGTAGGAGTGGATAAGAAGGATTAGGTGATTAAACAAACTAATATAGAGTTTTATTATTATTATTAAAGATGGACAGTGAGACCAAGCACCCTAACATTTCAAACTAATATAGATTTCTGAGTCAAGTAGCATGTTGTTTATGTCGTTCGTCTATTCCAGACTAAAATGATGTTTTGATATAATAATTTAAGTAAGATGAACGTTCAATCAAACAACAAATAACACCTTTAATTATCTCTGAATTTATTTCAAAACAGTACGTTTTCTACCCTATATATTCACTCCAATTTTATAACTAGTAATAATTAAGGACGAGACAGACCCACTAATTGAGAAGATGTAACACGACGATATGTGGTAGCACGGGTAATCCCAAAGTATTGCACTTCATAAAGAAATAAGATACCAAATACCAGTAATAATTTAGATCCCTACGAAAACAATCGAGGGAGACGTGATCATTAAATTTTAGGACGGTGGTCTACAGAAGATGGGTAGGATTATGTATTAGCTGTTGATGTCCGTTGTACTTTATCCGTAGTGACGTTGAAATTAGCTGTGGGTTGTTCGTTGTACAAATTATCCTTCGTACGGTCGGTTGTACCTTTGTGGAGATGGGTCTCTCAGTGGGTAATAATTGGTATTTGAAATTCTTTCTTCCGTGAACTTTTTACTGTACATTTCGAACGTGGCACGAACTCATTTTTACCTTACTTGTCTACTTGGTACAGATTTTTGCTTCTGTCTTACCTCCACGCTCTCCTATACGGCTAATTGCGTAGTTTTTTTAACTTCCTTTTTTAAAAATAACGGTACATATAAAATCCCTATATGTTTTATTAATAAAAGTTTAATGAAACATCTGCAGCTTTGTAAACAGAATATGTCTCGTATTAATTCTTAACAGTTACATGAACATTGTTGTTCTTGTAGAAGGTCCTACTTACATAGTAAGAAAATATTAGGAAAAAAAAAGGATATATAAATGCGTAACTCCTTAATTTAAAAAGTCTCAGTGTCACCCGTACGTCTAAACTACTATGAGGCGTAAAAATGTCACTTTGGGTCAATATGGCTAGAGAAGATACTCTAATCTACTTCTTTATTACTAAAGAAGAACAACAAAAAAGCTAAAATGAACAGTAAATTTTCTAATTTTTCACGTATTTTCCCCTCAATTCTCCACAACCGTCCATTGTTGAGTTAATTCACTGCAACCGTCCAAGTTCCCCACGTCTCAGAACCAAAACTGCCCCTTTTCTCTCTAACCAACCTCTCCTTTCCAGATCCACTCTTTTCTCTACGTATCCCAACCTCTCATCGCTACCGTTTCCTCGCTCTCTAAATTTTTTCCCATCGATCTCTGCTTCTCCCGATGCTACTCGCTGCTCTCTCTTCTAATCGCCATGGTTCTGGAGGTCTGCAATCAATCCCTCATCTTATTTTTTTTAACTCTTTAGGGTTTTTTACAAACAATCGAAGATTGAAAATCACCCCCGGCAGGCAACGATGATCTGCATCGACAACTCGGAGTGGATGAGGAACGATAATTACTCGACGTCTCGATTAAAAACCTAATAAGATTGCTGCATCAACATTCGGGACATCACTGCGATGGAGAAGGAGAAGGGACTGAAGCTATTCGACGTCCTAATCGAGGTGAATGGTCGAGGAGCCAATCGAGGAGGAGGCGATGAGAAAGAGCAAGAGTATTGTGGATTTGGCGTCGTGCTCAGCGAATCAGAGCTCTCAAGATAATGGGTACCTGTTCGATGGCGGCCTCGCTCAGAACTCGAGGACTAGGGCTCGGCAAGAGAGGAAAAGATGTAACTTTTTCGAGTTTAAAAAAGTCGTAGTTTTGGGTATAATATTGAGATTTGATTTATGGGTCTCATTTCTTCGGTGATGTTTAGTTGAGGAATTCGTTATTTTTTCATTCCATGGGAACTTTGAGTTGGATTGATTTGTTCGATTTGTTCTATATCTGTATGGTTATGTGAATACTTTGGATTTATTGAGGATGTGGAATCAATATAAGCATAGGTTTTGATGAATTCATAACTACGCATTAGGGAGATTTATTTATCATATTTATCATATTTGTTGAAGATGAGCAGAACAAGATCTAACTAGATAGAGTTATATATTTGAGATTTTATAGAGTGATTAATTGTGAAATTATTGAGGAACTTGAAGTTATAGTGAATTGTTGTTTGTGGACATTTTTGTTCTCTGTGCAATGCTTTGGGCTGTTTTAATGCAAATAAGTGGATCATAGAAATATAATATACGAGTTAAATGTGATTCAGTTGAATAATTAACAATATGAAGTTATATTATTTATTCATGTTTGGGCTGATTGGCCGCCTCTAGGTTATGGAAAGAACCTGATGGGAGCTTCAGGATGAGATGTCGTTGGTATATGACTCCAGAGGAGACTGTGGTTGGGAGGCAACCTCATAACTTACAAAAAAAAAAACTTTACTGCACAAACCATTCGAGTGACATTGAGGTTAAATTTTCCATTTATCTTTTTTTATAAAAAAATTCACAGTCCTAATAGAACATTGGGACTTCATATTCCCTTTATGAACAATATTTGTCACATGTCATCAAGGTAGAAATTATTGCGGCTTAATGCATCGAGCAGTCATGTAGGAATTATTCTTAATTGTAGTCCACACTTAAGAATATGAGTGAGACAAACTGTAGTCGTATATATGTATCGATATTTTGACTCTGTAGATGTCATGATCCTTACTGTGTTTTATTTTATTTTATTGCTTTTTTGAGAAACTATTATATTGAATATATATTTGTGTCATGGATTACTAAATGTTCACCTGGAAAGCTAGGCAACATGTCATTTTAAACCCTTTTTGACATTTCTTTTGCCAACCAATTATACGGGATTTAGTACTGTACAAGCATATTCTTCTGTCCCGTTCAAGTTAGCTCTTTGAATTTGGCTAAAAAAATAATAAAGATGGTGTTTCTTTTTCTTTCAATTTTGTTGGGTTTTATTGAAGTGGGTGTTCTGGGTTTTGTAGAAAACGGAGCTCGAAGAGGAGGCAGGCGAATGATTTGATGCATGTTGTAGTTCTTTTCCTTGATGATGGGGAAGAGGAATCTAAATAAGATTGTCATCTTGTAACGCCCCTGTTTTTCATACTGGCTGCAGTCCAGGGTGAACCCCAGAGATGTTAGAACCTGTTGTACACCCTTCTCTGTGTATATGCCAGCTTAACATGTCACTGTTGCTATTACTATAGCAGATATCAAACAACAATAGTAAGACACCCCAAAGGCTAACCAAATAATCTTAATATCATGACAATTTCCAAAAATAGGGATATACAATAGGTATAAAATGATTTGTAATGTTCTCAAACTAGAATTTAGGAATAACATAGTTCGGAACTAAAAGGTGAACATATATCATACATATGAGAGGTTCTGAATAAGAACAAAAATCTAACAGATTCTATAAGATACCCAAGTACTACTAATATCTAACACTGTATCAATACACACACACACACACACACACATGTGTGTGTGTGTGTGTGTGTGTGTGTGTGTGTGTGTGTGTGTGTGT
>BQKN01000537.1:0-30133 GCA_022839385.1 Asparagus kiusianus | reverse complement strand
TATTTGAATCACATGAATGCATTGAACGAAGGTTTTTCTTCTCTTAGAGTCACATTTATCCAAATACATTGAACCGTACAAAACATGAGGATCTAAACGAAAATTATAGTGCAATAATTCTTTTTCCTTGGAGCACCCCGTATTCAGATTCATTGGATAACTTTTTTCGACCTGGACAATATACATATGTAAAGGATGTACTGGACAGCAGGTGACCTAAGAGTTTTCTAAATTCAAACTCACTATAAAACAATAGGATTTGGGGATAAATACACTTATAGAAGTATTCTTCTCCTCGAGCACATTGTGCGTATTTATTTGATAGTTTTCCAATCTGGACATACAGAGAGAAGTGGTATAAGAGAGGATGTGATGGCTTATTTTTATTCTGGGATTTAACTCCTGTAATTTGGATTCCACGAAACTTGGATTCATAGAAGCAAGGATATTCTCAAGGTACCAGCAGAGAAAGAGAGGAGCAAGAGGACAACCATTACTTCAATGCACAGGGACAAAGACAAGCCTACATCAAGGACTACACCTTCAAAAATTCTTCCAAGATGAGCTCTAGCAAAGCCACTCCCTCTCAAATCATCACCATCTCTCTTTGGATCCTTCTCTGTGCTCCTCTCTCCTCCGTCTCCTCTTCATTGCAAGCCAATACCACCTTCATGCCTCGCAAAGAGCTGATAAAGTACAGAAGAGTAAAAGCTCACCTCAAAGGGCTCAACAAGCCCCCTCTGAAGACAATTCAGGTATTTCTCCAAAAAACCAAATCCCTCTTTTCTGTTTCTTTTTGCTTTCCCCATCTTTATTCTTTGCTGCATTTGAGGAGAATTGATGAGTTGGGCTGTTGCTAATCTTTTACAGAGTCCTGATGGTGATCTTATAGACTGTGTTCCTTCTCATCTCCAGCCAGCATTTGATCATCCAAGACTAAAAGGACAGAAGCCATTGGTACTCGTTCAAAGCCTTGAGATGCTCTGCTTCTTGTTTATGTAATTAAGCTACTTACTATGTTACCAATGCAGGAACCACCGAAGAGGCCAAGAAAACATTTTATTACCAGTGAAAGTATTGAGATTAACCAATTATGGATGAGCTCAGGGGACTCTTGTCCTGAAGGGACAGTGGCAATCAGGAGAACCAGAGAAGAAGAAATTTTGAGAGCTAGCTCCATTAAAAGATTTGGGAGAAAGACAGTTCGAAGAGATTCAGAGAGCGGCGGGCATGAGGTTAGAGATGATTTCTATGTTCAAACTTAAGTTCGTATAGATTGATATGCAGATTTTCATTTTCCCTCAAAATTAAAGCATAGTGCTCTGTAATTTACTCTTTTGCCTGAAAATTTTGAAGGGTGTTGATATTTGTATGTTTTTTTTTTTTGGTGACAGCATGCAGTAGGGTATGTCAGTGGAGATCAGTACTATGGAGCAAAAGCTAGCTTGAATGTGTGGGCACCAAAAGTTACAGGTGCTTCAGAGTTCAGTTTGTCTCAAATTTGGATCATTTCTGGATCCTTCGGTGAAGATCTCAACACCATTGAAGCTGGATGGCAGGTTTAAAGAAGAATGTGACTTTTAATGATTATTGCTCTTTGAGTTAGATAAAATGGAAGGGGAAAAAAATCCCATGAATGTTTTACTACATAGGGAGATTTAGAGAAACTACTACAAAACTCATAAACATTGATGTTTTAATTATTAAACATTACCCAATTCAATCAATGATTGAAGGGATTTTCCAATTGGGATCCAATTAATGCATTCAAAATAGACAAAATTTCATGTCTTATCATTAAACATTAGTAAGATCCAGTTTGGGAGACTATGCAAGTCTGGATAAGCTTTTATAGGCATAAAAATGTAAGCGAAAATAAACATTTCTTAATTGTTGGCTACATAAAATTTCGGTTCTAGCCTCAACAGATTCAGACAATAACAAATCCATGCATCAGGAAGTAATAAAAAGCGAATTAATCAATTTTTTTCCTGTTCTTATTTTCAGGTTAGCCCTCAGCTTTATGGAGATAATTTCCCAAGGTTCTTCACTTATTGGACAGTAAGTAAACAATTTGACTCTCATTACAGTATATATAATCAGCTCTACATGACATTGCATTCTATATACTAATTTCATCTCAATTATGTAGACTGATGCATACCAAGCCACTGGATGCTATAATCTCTTGTGCTCCGGCTTCGTCCAAACTAATAATAAGATCGCCATTGGAGCTGCTATCTCCCCAGCTTCAGTTTACAATGGCGGCCAGTTTGACATCAGTATTCTTATTTGGAAGGTAATTTACATGGTAGAATGTTTCATTCTATACAAAGAATCTAGTTCACATGTTAGATAAAGCTCCCTACATTGACAACTTCTTTTGATTTCTCAATATCTTTTCTTTTATGTACCTTATAAAATCATTCAAAAATAAGGATATACTTTTTTTTTTTTTGGTAAAATTTCACAAAAAAACCTCAACTTTGGAGGATTTTTCACAGAGCCACCCTGAATTTATAAATCCAAGAGGCCCCCTTGAACTTTCAATAGATCAGGGGATTATTATAATTTTGAAAGTTCATAACTGTGGGGTTTGGTCTCCATTTGAATAGTGGTAGTGCTAAGCCCACATTGAGGCCAAGGACAGTGGATTCTCCACCCCGAGACAATTCACTACTTTTCCATGTGGATACCCTTCTACTCATCTACTTTTGAGGGAACATACATACTTGATTTAATAGTCTCATGTATCATATTTTCTTCTTATGCACCTGGATTTTATTTCTTCATTTTACTTTTTTGGACATTTTCCTCGATATAATCTTGATATTCTACTAGTCTACTTTTGCTTAAACTGGCATACATTTAGTAAATAAATGTCTATGCGTAAATACCTGTAGCCTTAAATCTGTTACAAATTTACAACAAATAACTATTTTTCTACACTTTTGAGAAAAAAGGATTTCTAAACACTGAAGGAAAATAAAAATATACAACAATTGATGACTCTACAAAGAAATTTACATAACCCACTGATGATAGAAGCAAAAGTACAAGTCACTGCATTGGTAAATACTAATGGTTGTTTTCATGCCGATATTAAACATAAAATAGCCCAATTGATTTAATTGATGAGTTTCATGCCTATGTCATTCATAAAATAACTCAATTGTTTGATATTGTTCAGTACTCGCAGAACAATTTGAATCATCTAGCAACCCCATAACCTAGATAAATATGAATTTCGCACCGAGCTCATAAATCTTTTAAGTTTTTAGAGTATTCCCCATCACCTAACAAACAAAGTGCCTATGAATCAAGCAAACATTTTGATCCGTTTATGTTACTTACAGGATCCTAAGCATGGAAACTGGTGGCTAGAGTTTGGTCCAGGCCTACTTGTGGGCTACTGGCCATCCATCTTATTCAGCCGCTTAACAAACCATGCAAGCATGGTTCAATTCGGGGGCGAAATTGTAAACTCGCAGTCTTCAGGTTCTCATACATCGACACAAATGGGAAGTGGCCATTTCTCCAGAGAGGGATTTGGCCGAGCGTCCTATTTTCGTAACTTACAGGTGGTCGACTATGATAACAGCTTAGTACCCGCGATGAATCTTCATGTTCTTGCTGATCATCCTGAATGCTATGATATACAAGGAAGGGTTAATAGTGTTTGGGGGAATTATTTCTACTACGGAGGTCCAGGAAGAAATATGAATTGCCCTTGAAATTAAGTGACCAGAGTTTTATTCTTGTTGAAACTGAGAAATGATTTTGGTTGGTTATAGATTCTTCAGGTTTTATTTACAAGTGTATGTCTGTCTTCAAATTTTTTTATACGTCTCTTTAAGGCCAATGTAAATTTTGGGGAAGTGAAGGAAATATATACAAGTGCGTTCTAATGTTATCTTTTTGGTGTTTTGCCCTGTAAGGCAATAATCTTCTTTGAGATACTTGCTGGAATTATAACCAAAGGCAAGATCTTTTTTTCTTCTTTTTCCCCCTCCTTATTTTATATGATTTCCACGTGACATCTCAACAATGAAAGAAATGATTTCGTCCAGGTGATGTAAGTGCTAATAAATGATTTAGGAAGTAAAACTGATTACACAATCACACTACAAAGTATTGCAATTAACCATACTTGTAACCAAAATCAATAAGAAAAACACCCTAACATGCTGCCAGCCCTAAATATTTGACCTCTTCAACACAAGCAGGCGCTTAAGCTGTGCTCCAAATTCAGTTCTCCTACAAGTTTTTCAAACTGCTTGAGATATTTCCAAGCAAAAATCACATAGAATGGTTCTTACTGTACAAAAACCCTTAATATATGGATAAACATGATTATAATAAAGACGCATCAGCAGAAATTCCTCACAAAACTGCACTTGGCATTTATCTCTTGTAAATCCTTGCATTAGCTAATCCACCTTATATACCATCAAATCAAAGTCAATTAGTTCCTGATTCAAAATCTATCACTCAGAGGAAAATCATTTCATGACAACTTGTACGAAAAAGAATGCTTACCGAGTCTGTTCCATGTGTGCTGTTAACAAAAGCAGCAGCAACCTTTGACAGCATATTTCGTTCATAATTCGTTGCGCGGGAAACCTTAAATATTGAAAACAAAAGAATAAATGGATAGCTAAACACAAACTTATCCTCAATAACAGCCATAAAATGAATCTATAAATGTGAAACTTGAATCTTTTGATTAATCCTTTGACAGTCGTTTTAGATTATATCATGATCCAACAACATATTTTGACAATTCTCATAACACCACTCTCTCAGTGCTGAAGGTTTCACTGCCACAGATATTAGATTGCAAGCCAAACTTAAAATCTTTGCCATGTATGCTAAGACCTGAAATAAATAGGTCGGTCATTTTGACTAGATCTTCTGGAGTACATAGTATACAACCACCATCATTAAAAACTTCAAATTTCCCATCACTTGATAAGATTGGCTGGTTCCTTTCTTTATGATCTTGTGCTTGTACTCCTCCAATAGTTTCAAGCGTTCTAGAGATTGCTGTGCATAGTTCAATGAAGCATGGTTCATCTGCAATTTTTTTGATATCAGACAATGCGGTGAGGTTTCCTTCAGAATATCTATTTAGATTCTCTTCTGCAAAGGCCTCAGCTGACACCATTCTTAATGCAACCTCACGAATTGATAGAAGGTTACTAATAAGAATGTGAGCCTTGCTCAGACAAAGGAAGGTGTTCTCATCCTTTCTAAGATCACGGAGAAGTGTCAAATTGGCCAAAGCAAATCTTCTGATGAAGATAAAGAGATCATAGTAGTTCATGCCTGTTTTAATATATACAAGATGTTAGTCAAAAAGAACAAAGGACTGTATCGAACTAAGGACTGTATCAAAAATATACAAAAAGGCAGAGAAATGACAAGTACTTCCAAAGAAAAAAAAACATTTTGTTCATCAATTGTTTCGTTTGGTTGCGTTTGGATACTAAACAACACAGTTCTGGGAAAACAGGATACAATTTGGAGAAAATAATTTTCATTTGGAATGTATTTTTAGAATCTCATGATTTATCTCAAAAGTTCCACACAGAGATTGATAAGCAAAAGACTTGCAGCATGTGAACATACCATTTTCTATGCTCTTAGTATCTTCCTACAGTATAACAAGAAAATCTAGCCTCCCACGGGAAAACAAACTTCTAGGTCCTCATCCACTCAAATAAAGATTATTTCTGTACAAACAAGTTAATTTATTAATGTGTACCTGTGTTGGCTGCAAGATTCCTCTGGCAAAGGCTCTCAAAATCATCACAAATCTCTCGGATATCTTCTATATACTCCTTCGCCTCATAGTAGTCCTTCAATAGTAAGTTCCACTGGAAATGGCAAAAAATTATGAGCATTAGATTAGTTCTTAGCGCAAGATGTCATTTTTGTAACTTGACTTTATGTAGATATACTTATATTTAGGTACTGATAGATAAGCCATTGACTTACCACCCAGGAAAGGTTATAAGCATTGAACCAGTTGTGATTTATGGAAATCGTGTCCTCCTGTGATACAAAACAAGATAAAAACTTCAATAACATTGAACTGATAGAGATTCAAATGAAAAACATATTAGAAACCTTTTCCAATAATAAAAGCTGAAAATGTACAGGAAATGCGTAAAATATGTAAGCATTATATTCTTGTAGCATACAAGTGTCTTCATAGGCAGTGCAATAACTCTCCATATGAGATCTTAAATATCAATGTCTTCATATTTACACTTAAAAGGGTGATGATATGACTATATAATATCTGCAGAACTTACCAAATTATGGACTTGATGATACCATCCACTTGGCACAAAAATTATTTCATTCTGTTCTTGAGTACATTCCCACCAAATAGCCTATAATTTATAATAAAGATTTTGTAAATGAAAATAAAAAGTAGTAATGGTACATATATAACAATTTATGAGAACTTGCCTGATTGAATCCTGGAAACTTTATTTCAGAAACATCACCATGAACATCATATATTGAGGTTTTCAAATTCCTGCATTAACAATATGTAAGAAGAGTCATTTTCCCTGATATTAGTGTGTCAGTAAAATGTGAATGATTCAGAGAGCTAGTATAAAAAATCTCCTTAGTAGACTTAATTTGCAGATTCCCAGACTTACTCTGTGACAAGTTTGATTTTGAACTTTCATTACTTAATATGATCAGAATTATGATCATTTTTTTAGTTGAATTTGGGTTTCTTATTCTTTTATAAAAAACTCATAATCTTTGGTTTTACATGTCTTCAAATGTCTAAATAGGTCACTTTTTCTTCTCAAGTACAGATATAATTCTTGCATAATTTATTGAAATGATCTCCCAAGTGTACCATGGCATCAAATACATATTTGAATAAACCTACCCCTTCTCACTGTCTATGTTCAAACTTCCAAATGGTATACCACGTCCCCATACCACAACTATTAACAATTTAACACTAGTACATAACTTACTCTTATCAGGAAATACTCATTCTCAAAGTCGGATCAACATATATCTATTTCAATGATAAATGGTTGTACCCTTTAAATGTTAATGTTTCCCAGGGAATCAAGAAAGTTTACAGTGCTCTTGTGTTGCTTTTAATTCAAAAACTAAATTTGAAATTGCAAAATACTTAGTTTACCTCCTGTAATCACAAATTTGTTAGTTCTCTCTATGCCAGTACTTTTCTTTTTCTTTTTTTTATTGTGTGTGATTCACAATATATTTCTAAGAAAATAAGTTTTACGATACCTGTCAAAGATAAGATGACACTGTGATGGGGGTAGAAGAAGCCACAGCTTTTTCCCACAAACATTTGCCGACCAGCTGTATGACCTGAAAACATCAGCATGAAGAGGAGTCCATGTACCTAAGGATGCAAAAATCAGCATAATTCCTAATCATTGAAGGCATGGATACAATAATCAAAGCTAGTGAAGTAGGGAACTTGAAAAGGTCATATTCAGCATACCTTTAGCTCCCATGTAAACGAACCGGTAGTCAGCACAGTTTATATCATTCTTATCATGATGAGTATCCGAGTGTTGATGCATAGAGTGGGTGTCAAGATATAGATTGAGCCAATCATCGAGAAAAAATGATGGTGTTGTGTAAGCCACATACTTGGGGTACTCCTGAACTAAAGATTAAGAAAACCAGTAAGACCCAAAGCAGATATCTTTGTAAGAATGTAAAGAAAAAAATACAGCAAGTGTTCATCTGTGTCATCAGAGCAATTCAATAGGAACAGATTGTTACAAACATAAAGCAGAGGCGTGCTTAGTTGTTTATAAGTATATTTAAGGCTAACTCATCATCGCTAAACTACTGCATAGCACAATAGATAAATTATGGGTACTTATAAGGCTAACAAAGTAATGGAAGCTACTGCTCAGACACTAAATAGATAGCCTTTTCGCGCCCACATAATTTTCATGCACGTCCCATGCATTCTCCATGTATATACCCAAGTAAACGAACTAACTAATTTCTCCTCCCAACTTCCAAGTGCATTCCAATTCTTGAGGATCATGGATCTGACATTACATCCCTAATAATATATATGAGAATTACAAATGCTTCTGGTAATGTGCTTATGTAGCTATGTGAACTTGATCATAAGGGAACAAAACACCAGTCTCCCACCCATCCATTTGGTTTTTTCCCCTTCTTGTGCTTGTATGGTCTAAATGGATAGATGATAAAAGGTACCGAACAGGGAGGAAGAATATTGAAACACTAGAAGAATATTGTTTGACTATTGGTATATAATCTCCAATTATCTATCACAATCTTATGTCACTGACTTGTAGCATTATATTTTTTTAATTGAATATGCTCAAATTTATTGACATAATTCTCTTGGATCTTAAATTTAATACTAAATTACTAATCACTGAACTACAAATTCTGATATTTAATGATAAAGGGCTTCTGAAGAAAAGAAAAAATATTCTATATAGGTGTTTGATAATTTCCCAGGATCCTACTCTTGAAAAATGAAAGGAACAACCATACATACTGTTAGCAACTAGAAAAAAGCAAATGACAAACAAGACTCTTAAGATACCTTGACAAAGTGCCAGTCCTTCAAGTACCATAATGATTGGCTTCTCTTATTGCACTTCACATCATCGCCACAGTTTCCTACAGAAAATTCAAGCCAGTGATCTACAAACTCTGAGACAGACATCTCAAGTCTCTTCTGATCTGTGAATTCTCTTGTACAACAGTCTGCTACCTTCAGGGAGAACAATTTAATTTATGTAAATCAAAAGTGAATAGGTAAATCACTAATTACATTATTTTAACTTGTGGTATTGACATGTGTAGAACATATAACTCCAATACTGAAGTACTACCCTCTCAACAAATTATTGGATCAAAAAACCTGCACAACAACAAAGAAAATCTGAACCAAGGAAAGTTGATTATCAGAAAAGAACTTCTGGAAAGGAACTTCATATTTTTCTATACAAGTGGATATGGATATCATTAGTATATTGTATACTTTAAAAATCATGAATGGATAGACTATGCTCTGTAAGTTTGCAGATGAAGTCTCCATTGAAATAGCATAGTGGACATGAGATTGCATGAGAAAGTTGCTGAAAACAAAGAAAAAAGCCAAGAAGCTGTCTCACATTAAATTATTGGTATTGTGGAAACCTAGACAAAAGTGGAGAGTGAAATTTCCTGTGCACAAAAATTTTCCAAGAAAGCAGGAAGGTGCATTCATTCCGTATTTCCTTTAATATTGTAAATAAGAGAAATACTTAAAACAGTATCATGGATATTTGAAGAGAAATTCACACAAAATAAAGGATGTTAGATAATGGGCAAGCCAGCAAGAAATGAAAAGAGAGTGTTTTACTACAAATTCATTATTAACACTGATCCAGGGGTCATAAAGCCATTTTCTTCTCAGAATGCATTTAAAAGACCTTACCTTTTATATTATAAAAAAGTTAAAATGGTAATGCGAGTGACAACACTGGACGACAGAATCATGAAATGTGATCCATGATGCTTTTCAGTTTGCACAGTAGACTATTCACAGGAATTGAGATAATACTAAAATTCATGTCCGATCCCAAAATGGCAAAAAAATTTATGATGCTCCCTACAGATAATAGTAAATATAATTGATATAGATCTTACAGTGGTGGGAGTAGTTTTTATAAAGAAGAAAAAAACCTACAAGATCTGTTCTCTCTTGATAAACATCAAATAAGAGTTAATGCAGCTAACCAGCACATGCTTCAATACCTATAATTATAAAGAGTATCAGTTATATCTGTTCTTAATTAAAAAACATACTCATGGACTTCAATTCAAGGCATATGACAATGCCTCTTTACCCAAAACCTTTCAGAAGCTTTGTTGTGAATCTTGTGATAACACACAAGCACAGACTCGTCTCATTCATCGTATTTATCAAAAACTTTAATCCAGAGCTCCTAGAACCAATTCACATTTCAAGCCTTATGATTTGATAATCATCATAAAATTTGTTCCCGGGTATGTTTTTATCAGAGAATAGGAAAAATAAATGCTAAAGGCTTTGATGTAACAGTCACCATATATAATTTATTTCAACAGCAAGTACACAACGTCAAGTTCCAGTGAACTATCCTACTGCTTCTATAGGAGTTATTGCCTTACAATTTTTAAGATCAAATGATAAACTGAAAGATATCAGGGCGAACTTTTCCTCAAATTACAAAGTCATAAGAATAACCCAAATACAAAAGAGGGGAAGTCAAAGAGACCACATAAATAAATTCTCATACAAGTGGGCAAAACTGAATATGAAAGCAGTAACTGAGACCTAATAATTAAATTATAACAAAAAAGAAGACAGCTTTGGATGAGAAATCACCTGAACCCTAGATTTGCCGAAATGGGTCGAGAAGAATTGGAGGTTTGGTTGTCCATCATCTTTGACCCAATCTCTGCAAGCTCTCCAATCGTCCATTAGACCAGTGAGAACTACAGGCTGGTTCTTCTTCAAGTATTTCTCTACAAAAGATTCGTAGCTCAATTCCTTTCCATTAACTCTTTCAATTTCTCCTTCAATTCTAAGCCCCATCTCTCTGTAATCCTCTTTTTGCTTCTCTCTACTTGTAGCGCTCAAAAATTTCGAGTCTTTGACTGGAAAGAAGAGAGAACCCGTGAGGGTTGACAGAACAAAACTCTTCGAGAAACAGACGGGTCGGGTCGGGTCTATTAGCTTGGACCCGACCAAACTCGTTCTCTAGATTGGCCGGGGGTCCAACTATTCACACTCCCAAACAGTAACTTTGGGGGTGTGTGAGGACTAAATTGCCCTTATCCCACCGTACAGCCAATCCGGTGGGTAATTAATTTTTCTGTCAACAAAAGGACATTTTCGGCAATCCAACTCCCAAAATTACTGTTTGAGAGCGGATATAGCAAACGTGATTGGTCGGCGGCAAGTATCACAAAAGACCCCGAACTTTTGGGGCGTTACCACAAAATCCTCATGAAAACTAGGCGATGTGAACTGTGGTAGCTCTTTTACTTTTAGGTTTTCTTTATATATACCCCCTCAAATCTTAAATATTTGTAACTCTAACCCTCATATCTTGATATTTATAAAATTGCACCTCAAAACTTGCATATTGAGTCTTTCTGCCACTCCAATTTAAGAATATTGCATTTAAATAAGGTAATAATTTCCAATAGGTTTGCAATAATTTGCCTTTTTTAAAAAAAAATCGATAAGTGGAAGGGCAGAAAAAAAATCAATTTAAGAGATTAGGGGGATATTTTGCAAATATTAAGATTTGGAGGGTAAGTTTGCAAATATGGAAGATATGAGGGGTATATATGCCAAAATGTCTTACTTTTTCGATTTTCATAACGACTTCCAAGGAGTTACATGCGCACATAAATGCATACAGGCCCATTTCAAGTTTTCAACCAACACCTACGGGTGGAAATGAACCAAATAATTAATAAATGGTTCGATAATTGTTCGAATAACTATTCGGTCATATTCGATTCAATGGTTCATTTATCACTAAACAAACATTTTTTAGTATTCGAGTTTATTAACGAATAAAATTTAACCAGATGTATATTCGATTCGTTTGTCTATTAAATATTTGTTTAAAATTTGATCACAGCTTATTATTTGTATTATTGCACATATGATGTCATATTTTTAACCCACTTACCATTTCTACTTAAGTTTTATATATAGATTTTAAGACTTAAATAATCTTAAATCTGTTTTCTAATTAAAATTTTGATTTAAATATATATACATCATATATTATAAAGAAGTAATTTTTATTTATAAATTTTAATACTATTTGAAAATTAAACTCTTTAGCAAAATAAATATACTTTGATATTCGATAAGTATTCGTGAATATTCATGAATATTTATCAAATACCAAGTATTCGAGTTCGAATTCGAAAAACTAGATATATGAATAATAGAGTCCGCATTCGAATTCGATAATTTTAAACAAATACAAATATGAACACCATAGTATTCGATTCGATTCGATCATTTACCACCCAACACCCACATAACATAAGTCTTAGCTAGTACAGTAGAGATAGATGTGCACATAAATTCATACAAAGACACATATCAACCAACGTAACATTAGTTAAGCTTGAACAGTCAATTCAACAAATGCACATAAAGTGATAAGACCAACATGAGACATTGACATACGAAAAGGGTTTTCTCATTGTAAACCTAAAGTCTTACCCCCATTTTATATTTAAACCCATCCGCTTCCAAATTACCCTTTGATCTTCACCGAATTAATTTTTAATCATCCATTATATTTTTCAACAGTTTGGTATATGGTGTAAGTTGCTATATCTAATATCTTCATTGCAACTTACTTTTAATTATTTATTTTCAATGAAAACAAATATCGGTGACATATTTCAAACTATTGTTGCAACAAAAAATGATGATAATAGTATTCAAAATGCAGGGAAAAACAGTGAGATTATTTCTATGGAGGTAAAAAATAAAAAGGGGAAAAATACAGTGGGAAAAGCAAAGATACGTGAGAGAAAAATTAGAGGATAGGAGATATCGTTGAAGATGAAACAAATCTGATATATTAATTATTATAATATTTTTAATATAATGCGGTCCCCACTTTTCACTTTTATGGCTCACTTCTGTACCTTTTTAGAAGATGTTGAAATTGCAAAAAATCTAATGTGGACTATATTTTGGATCTCACTTTCACTTTAACTTTCAATAAAACAAACAAGTGAAGTCTCAAGAATAAGTGACTTTCATGCTTACAATTTTTACTTACAACTAAACAAACACCCCCTTTATGTAGTAGTATAGATATAGATGTCAATGCGAGTTTGTCCCTCTTCTACTAAGTTTGTAAAATCTCTTTAAGAATGAAAATATTATGTTATTTACTTATTTGTAAAAATATCTCATTTTTCCCACTCCTTCTATTTCAAATATCTAAATCAATGAAATTTTTTTTATGATTATTTTGGGAACGTTTAAAATTTGTTGTTTGTTTTGTTAGTTCATAGTTATTGTTGTGCCAAAAGCTGTGTCGAGGAACCAAATCAAATGCCAATCCAAGAGAGTCAACGAACCAAATATCAATGCACAAACAAAACACCAATTTTAACGTGGTTCGGCAAGTTGCCTACGTCCACGGAGCAAGGGGGATGAGATTTTCACTAGTAGAGAAAGAATACAAACTGAGATTACAAATCACTCAAAGGAACAAACTAATCTCACCAACAAAACTCTTAATCTCTCCAAATTAAACCCTAAACTAATAGCTCAAAAAATACCTCTTTTTGTGCTCCAAATATCCTCCAATCAATGCTTAATCAAAACTCAATCAAAGCCTAAACAAAACCAAGGAAACCCTAAAAAATGTGTCTCTATTTATAGCAAAGCACAATCCAAAACTGATTGGGATTCTAAAAACGAGTCTGCCACACCCTGGGGTGTCAGACACCACACCCATGATAAACAGGACAGATTCTGTCACACCAGGACGTGATAGACACCACATCCATGACAGACAGGACACTTGCAGATTCTGCCACACCCATGGCAGACACCACACCAGGGTGTGGTGGAGTCTGTCTTGCTTATTTTTTACGTTGTTCTCAATTCTTTTCCTCAATTCCTTCGCCGTTTTCACAGTTATTCCATATATGTTTGATGTATTGGGTATTGCAATGGTCCTAAATTTGTGCAATAAGAACGTAGATTAACGGTTGTCAAAAAAAAAAGGACATAGATAAACGAGTTTGTTTATTGTGTGATTATGGTTGATGTTAATCTCAAACCTTTAACAGTATAACCACTAGAGACGATCAAATTTTCAAAACAGCCCCAAAAAGATTTTTATTTTTCAAAATCGACCCATTTTTTTATCAAAATCGACCCACTTTTTGCCACGTGGGTTTAATAAAATTCCTAAATAGTTGTTAGTTGCCAACCCCGACTGTTTAGGACATAAAAATTTTGGGTTTAAGGGTTCTAATTGGGGTTTAATACCCTCCTAAACAGTTGGGGTTGCCAACCTCGACTGTTTAGGAACATCATTAAGCCCACGTATGGCAAAAAGTGGGTCGATTTTGATAAATAAATAAAAAAAAATAGGTCGATTTTGAATAATAAAAATCTTTTTGGGGCTCTTTTGAATATTTGTTCTCTTAAGTAATCCTATCCTTAAAATGCGCTTGTTTTTGGCACGCCCATTTTATGTAGGAACCATAATATCTTCAAACAAAAATATATTTATACATGTTAATAACTCTCAGCAAAGTAGGAAACTGCGTCACAAAATCTAAGCATTTCATATATAGCTGTACATACATACATGTTATCCACAGTACTCCAAATCTATTACACATTCATATATGTGCATACTCTATGCACAATATGATTGGCTTACTAGTCTTTTCTGAATCAATGCATGTGTTTCTTCCCAAAGCTTTTGTGCCTCTTCCTCATCCTCTGCTAGATTCGAGCATATCCTGTCGTTACAGTCAGCAAGATATCTTCCTGTCACTCCAATCATTTGGGAGCTTAAAGCAGCATAACACGTAGTAGATGCCCCCTATAGTAAAAATATATTTATACTTAAATTTATAGATTTTAGGATATAATAGTTGTATAGAGGTTAACATATATTTCTTGGTAAATAATACCAACCTGAGGTATAGATTTGAGTAGTCTTGACACAAGAAAAAACGTTAAATCTGCATTACATTAAAAAGAAAAAAAAATTGGAACAACTTAGATGCGTACGCGTATCATGATGTATATTCATAGTTTTAATCAATATTTCACAATCCAATTAATTATTAAAAATAATAATATTAACCAGTAGCATCATACCTGTAATCAAGCCTTTATAGTCTCTAATTATTCCAGTATTTACAATTCCTGGATGGACAGCGTTTGCTGTGACCTTTACTTTTCTTTCCTGTAAGTTCAATTAAGCTCCATTAATTAGGAAGGTAATTCAATTGATGAATTTTGTTACAGTACTATATATATACATACTCTTAACTGCCTCGCAATCTCTTTGGCATGCAGTATATTTGCCAGCTTCGACTGTGCATAAACGAGCGTTCCATTATACCTATGAAATAATTAAAAACTGTAAATTCAATATAAAAGCTTTTAATCAATGACTGCTTTAGCTCATCCAAGATTAGGTTAATTGAAGTGCATACTCTTTAGGATTGAGCATGCTGCAAAATTGAAACCCTCCTCTTCCCACCCAACTGTGAATCACTGAGGATAGGTTGATTATACGACCCTCGATTCCAGTCGTTGATGCTGTCTGAACCATTTTTTCGAGCAAGAGTTCTGTCAGCAAATAGTGACCTGCAATTTATCACTTGACAGTAAGTTGAGAATTTTCTTTCCTGAACCTGCGTTAGGCTGCCTATATGAAGTTTCTGTAATTTAAAAAAGAAAAATGCGGAGATTTGTTTTTCTTCCGTAGTTCTTCAGTGAGGAACTCTGTTTGAGATTGAATTGTTTGAAGGCTGATTTTCAGGGAAGTCTTTTTGAACTAATTCTAGCAGAATTATGATTTCTCTATCTTTTATAATTCTATAATAAATATCTCTGAGATGAGGTTTTACCAGCAATTTTGTAATCAATCTGTTCGCTCTCTCCGCTCTCAGTTTTTCTGAAATAATTAAAGGGTTGTTTGCTGCTATCTGTTCTTAATCTCGAAATTTTAAGACTATATCTGATAACTCTAGATATATATGGATTTTTAAATCTGTGTTCTGTGATTAATCGTTTTTTTTAATGTTACTTTGAACCCCATATATGTAATTTTGCTTTATGTAAGCAGTTCTAACCTGTCATGCAATTATATATCGTGCATATTTTTATGCTATATATTATTTCATTACTTACCCAAGTAATTTGTTGCAAAAGTCATCTCGAATTTGTCACCAGAAAGATCTAACCTCTGATTATACTTTCCAGCATTGTTTCTAAATATCCAACAACAAAAAATTAGTGCAAAAGTTAAATAACCTTTCTACATACAAAGTAGGCTTATAGTTAACTTAATTAAGAGAATCAGCCAAGAATTAACTCACATGAGGATATTGAGTGGCAAGCCAAGGGAGATAAAATTAGAACAAAAAGTTTGAATAGAATCAAATGAAGAGAGATCCATTTCCATTATAATGATCTCAGCTTGTGGGCTCTCTCTCAGTATTATCTTCTTCACCTCTACTGCCCTCTTTATATCTCTTGCGGGGATTACCAACTTTACTCCTCTCTTTGCTAACACTCTTGCTGTCTCTGCTCCAATCCCTGACGTAGCCCCTAACCAAATATGCAATTACATAAATTAAGTTGGTAAGAACAATCAATATTTGATTAAATTAATACTTGATAGCATCGTACTCAAGCTTAACTATGACTCCTAAACTTAAGCAAACTACATGATTAGTATCAAGAACCCATTAATTGAACCAAAAATATTAGTTAATTATATAAAACATAGTTTAACCAATTATATATACTAAAAAAAATTAACAGAAGATGGTGGGTACATGTGCAGGTTTCGGTTGTTTCATTAACTAAGGGGCTGTTTGGTTGGTTTCTTTTGCCCCTGATTCCCTGTCAAAACTGACACAAAGCTGTCAGTTTTGGTAGGGAATCAGGGGCAAAAGAAGCAAAACAAACAATCCCTAAATATATTTGGAGAAGCAATTAGAATATATGCAGAATAAAAAAAGACAAGAAAATACACAGGTAATAAGACCATCTCTTGAAATGACAAATATAAGCAAAAGATAAAGGAAGATGAACAAAACCTTAAGAGTTAAATACATTTTATTTCTAAAGCACAAAACAAAATATCAAACATGCCCAATCAAATTTATTGATCATATCATTATTGTGCTCTACAAGAAACATCCATTGAACTTGGTCTATGACATTAGATGTGCACCAAATAAATTCAACTCTAGAATTATAAGACTTCGTAATTTGTGCATTGATCCAAGAAATGTTAATAACTCTTGGGCACACATTTAACAGCATGAACCACGTTCAGTAGCTAGTCTCCTTGCTCCTCAGAATACGAAACGTTTGACTCACTCCTATAATAGCTGTGCAGATTTATTCGCATGAGGGGCAAAAGAGAGCGATGTAGCGTACTGATGGGACTTACCAGTGATTATAGCAGTTAGATTACAAGAGAGAGAAACTCCCTCTGTTACTTCCTCCCCTGTGGATTTGGATCCATACCCGCTTGCCCCTGGCAAGCCCATTAAATACCTCACCGCATCTCTAATGGAGACAAGCAAGTTACCATGAAGAACAAAGGAGGAAAGAAGATGAAACACACTACACAACCACTTCATGAAGAAGAAGAAATATTTTGATTATGTATCAAATTAATTTGGATGGTAAATTTGTATGCAAGTGTTGATGATGATAGGTAAACATTTTTATGGTTAGTTATATAGGACAGTGAGGTTGACTTGTCAAATGGTAGGTCTGAAAGTCCAAGACACGTGGGGCCAAGGAGTCGTCTGATTCGAGGACAAGGGTGATGACTCTTGCTTATCACATGTCATCGATCTGCATGCACTACAGAGAAAGGGAATAAAAGAGAGCAAAAAATTTTTGTGCTGATTGCATGTCAGATGCCCACACGTTTAAACCTTCGTACAAAATGCACAATGGGAGATATATATTTTCCATCAAGAAATACAGAACGAATCTTCAGAGATCCTCCCACACCGTGCAGGGTCCTCCCACACCGTGCGGAGGTTCTGAGCCATTGATTAGCAAGCAGAGAGACAGAATGAATATTTCACTGCCCCCTTTAATGGCTCAGAGCACCCTACGATGGTGGTTTGTTCTAATAGAAAGTGCAGTCTAAGAAATACATCAGGAGTATGCTTAGCATGTGAGAAACTTAGGACAAAATGCACAATGGAGGGATATTTTCCGTAAGAAATATATTATGAGTATGCAGTTTGGCAAGTTAGTTATTTTAACTTATAAGTATATTTTTACTTATAAGGATTCAAAACTTTAATTTGATAAACCTTACTTATCTCCCTTTTTCTTCCTTATAAGTAGGAAAAAAGTTATAATTTTCCAACTTATTTTTTTGGCGCTTATAACTAAATTTACTTATCCGTGTTAAAAGACTAATTTACCCTCTAATAAAATAAGTAAAAATAATTAATAGTAACTTATAAAGTTTCCTAAAATAGGTATGGGGCAAACATGCGCTTAAGGGGGGTTATTCATTGGTGTAATTTTAGGGGTAATGGGATAATTTTTGGAACAACATTGTTTGGTGTTATTCATTGGGGTAATTGGGTATGGATTCAATTGTATGGTGTTATTGGTTGGGACAATGGAACAAGGATAATACATTTTTGTGTTATTGGTTTTTTGGAACACTAATGAGACAATTACACCACTTGGGATAAAATTACCCCACTCATATACAAAAATCTTGTCCCAATAGTAAAAATTTACTCCATCCTTCATATTGGAACAATGTTGTTCCACTTTGAAGACAATTGGGATAATTTCAAAATATTTTTGTATTACTTAACTAATACATGCAATTATATTATAAATATATGACATGATATATAAAATATAACATATAGTAATATTTTAATAACATAATTTAATAACATATATTAATAATATTATATAATAATAATTATAGTATAACGTTATTTATTATAATATTATATAATATTATAATAACATATATTAATAATATTATATAATAACATATATTAATATTTTAATAACATATATATAATATTTTAATAACATATATTAATAATATTATGTAATATATTATTATATAATATTAATTAGTAATTATAGTATAACGTATTTATTATAATATTATATAATATTTTAGTAACATATATTAATATTTAATAACATAATTTAATAACATATATTAATAATATTATATAATAACATATATTAATATTTTAATAACATATATATAATATTTTAATAACATATATTAATAGTATTATGTAATATATTATTATATAATATTAATTAGTAATTATAGTATAACGTATTTATTATAATATTATATAATATTTTAATAACATATATTATTATATAATATATTATTATATAATTAATTTATAAAATATTATTATAGTTATTATATATATGACATACTACTATAATATAATATAATAATTACGTTGAATAAAGTAAAATATTATAATATTTAATAAAGTACATTATATCCTATGATATTATATTATAATATATTAAATTAAATAATATATTATTAAATTATTATATTATATATATTATTCATATATTATATCAATTATTATATAGTGTAGCAACTAATATAATGTTAATTAGTAATTATTGTATAACATATTATATTTTTGTATAAATAAAATAATGTATCATATTAAATATTATATTTATTAAAATATTATATTAAATATATTGATATTATATTATATTAATTATTATATATAGTATAGCATGCTAATATAATATAATATAATACAATATAATAATTAATAATAGTAATTTGTAAGTATAGTACAATATATTATATTTTAATATAAAGTAAAATAATATTTATAATATAATAATATACTAAATCAATTGGATAAGTTAATTTAGAAGTAATTAATAGATAAAATTATATTTTAATAAGGTTCCACATCATCAATTATCCCACATGAATTGTCAAATCAAAGGCTCAAATTATCCCATTATCCCACTTTATCCCACTTTATCCCACTTTACCCCACTCAAAATATCCCAAAGGGGCAAAATTGTTCCATTGGAATAATTTTCTTACTTGGCCCCAATTTGTCCCAACCAATAACCCCCCTTAGTGTAGAGGAAGGGGAGAAAAAGCAGAATATATTTATTAGATACTGTCAAATCATAACAATTAGGGGAAAGAAAAATATAATTATTAGATACTTTCGAATCATAACAATCAATCCTAATCACATTTTCAGAGTTTTACCATGGAGTTTTTTATCTAATGCTGGAAGAGCAAATCGTGTTCAAATCTTTCTATTCACAAATTTCTAAAGTTTTTGCCTTTGAACCCAAAGCTTTACCCTCATTATTTTTAAACCCACTTACTTCTATTTGTATTCACCCAAAAAACTCTCTTTTTATCTTAAATCTCGAAACATCAAAAATATTTTATATTTATTTAATATTTATTAAAAAATCTTAAAACCCCCAAAATACCCTTGTCTCCTTCCTCCTCTCTCTTTACCCATATCTCATAATTCTCCCTCTTCTCACTTTCTCCACTCCCTCTTAACTCTTTGGTTAGGCCTCTCGCCATGCTCTTCACCATGCCTTCTCCCTCCCTCTCCTCCACTGTCGTATCTTGTAAGCGCAAGACACCTCAGGGTGTCTCAGCGCATGAGACACCCCGAGGTGTCTCGGCACCTGAGCAACTGGAGCGGGCGGGTTGTTTTTATTTTGAATCTTGTTTCCTTGATATAAATAGGAACTTCGTTCCTAGGGTTTTTTTTGTAGAGTAGATGGGATGTCATCAACAAAAAAAGAGTATTTTTTCAGATCTGAAAAATGTGAGATCTTGAGGAGAGAAAAGAGAGAGTTATTGGAGAGATTGTACAAGAAATATGTCATCTTCTCTTGGGTAAAATCAAAGCCTCATCTTTGGAACGAGCTTGTGGGTTGTGCAAGTTGTCGGTGTTCTCCATCATAGTGGAATCTCCCTTCACCCCTCCCGTGGACGTAGGCAAGTTTGTCGAACCACGTATATCTCTCACCTCATTTACTTTGGGTATTATTTTCTGTGTATTTTTCATTGCTTGTCATCCCTCAATATTCAGATCTAGATTTGATATCCGGAAGAGTGTATATCTCACCTCGCTGAGATATTCACTTATGTTCTTGTTTTATATCAAAACAGGAACATCGAAGTTGGTTTGAGTTTTGTGTAAACTCAACCAAGGTTTTCTCTCAAGGTGATCGCTTTCGCTACAAGTGAGTGTGTCGGTGCCCAACATATCCATTTCTCTCCCTCTCTGAACACCCTTTATCTTTCATCTCTTAACTGTCGTCTTACATCATCATCTTCTCTCTCTTAATAAAAATTTCTTCTTTTATTTTCAAATAATAAAAAGAAACACCTACCAAGTCCTACATCTCTCTGTGTCATGTGACAATTTATGGATATATTATAAAGGATATATTATAAAATCTTTCTAAATTATAAGTATAGCAGCTTAATTTGTAAGTATTGTAGGTTAAGCTGTAAGTATAACATGTTAAGCTATAAATATAGCAGCTTAAGTTGTAACTATAATATGTAAGCTTTGTTGTGCTCTGATACCACTTGTTGTACTCCGATACCACTTGTTGTGCTTCGAGGAACCAAAACAAACACCGAGAGAGAAGACCAAACAATCCAAAATAACGACACTAACACAAACAACGAATTTTACGTGGTTCGACAAGTTGTCTACGTCCACAGGGCAAGAAGGGGATGAGTTTTCACTAATAGAGAAGAAGAGTACAAACTGAGATTATAAAATCACACAAAAACTCACCAATTATTCTCTCAATCTCTCAATCTTTCAAACAAAACCCTAACCAATAACACCAGAAAAGACTCTTTTCTGTGCTCTAAATATCCCCTTTTCCTCTCCCCCAAAACCCTAAAACGTGTGTTGGTATTTATACCAAACACCCATCCCAAACAGATCAGGAAACCCAAACCAAGTCCAAAATCCCGATCCGATCGACCGAGATATAGCCCCGGTCGACCGGCCAGAAACACGAAATCTCAACAAAATCAATTACAGGGTTTCGGTCGACCGACAATGTGGTCCGGTCGACCGGATAGGGTTCACGGTCGACCGACCTATCCTCGCGGTCGTCCGAACAAAAGGCCAAAAGAATACTCTGTAGTGTACACGTTTCCGGTCGACCGGAGTTCATTTTTGGTCGACCAAAACCCTGTAATTGATTTTGTTGAGATTTCATATTTCTGGCCGGTTGATCGGGGCTATATGTCGGTCAACAGGATCAGGATTTTGGGCCTGGTTTGGATTTCCTGATCTGTTTGGGATTGGTGTTCGGTATAAATGCTAACACACGTTTTAGGGTTTTGGGGGAGAGGAAAATGGGATATTTGGAGCATAGAAAAGAGTCTTTTCTGGAGCTATTGGTTAGGGTTTTGTTTGAGAGATTGAGAGATTAGTTGGCGAGATTAATTAGTGAGTTTTTGTGTGATTTTGTAATCTCAGTTTGTACTCTTCTTCTCTATTAGTGAAAACCCATTCCCTTCTTGCCCCGTGGACGTAGGCAACTTGTCAAACCACGTAAAATTTGTTGTTTGTGTTAGTGACGTTATTTTAGATTGTTTGGCTTTCTCTCTCGGCATTTGTTTTGGTTCCTCGAAGCACAACAAGTAGTATCAGAGCACAACAAGCTTATGATGGGAAAGTGAATGAGTTGAGGGTTAGGAGAAGATGGAATTAGGAGGTAGAGGAGAGGGAGTAGGAGGGCGGCACACAGGGTTGAGGGAGCCCAAACTAGAGAGGCGGAGAAAGAGTGACGAAAGTGAGAAAAAGGAAAATAATGGTTATGAATTAAGAGTGAGGAGCAAGAACACAATGACATTTTGGGATGTTTTAATTTTCTATTGAAGATATGCAAACTATATTTAATGCTTTGAGTTTAAAGATTAAAAAAGAAAGTTTTCTTTGAGCCTATGAGTACATATAGAAGTATGTGGATTTAAAAATAAGAGAGTAAAACTTTGGATTTAAACCCAAAAATCCTTTATCGTTTCCTGAGACCAAATTTTGGCCTATGAAAGGGGCGTCCAACCTAGTGGACACATGTTTTATAGCTCACAACTGTAATTATAATTTTGAAATTTTGGTGGAATGGTAGATTATGTGAAATTATAACTGTCAGCTGTAAACATAATTTCAGAATTTTGGTGGAGTGGAAGGTTTACAAAAAATTCTTAATGAAATTGGTCATCCTTTGACTGACATTCTCTCTCTCATGGAATTTTGTTTAAATTTTTAGAAAATAATTATCTACATAGTTGTTGGATCTATATGCTGATCAAATGAATTAAGAAATGCATACAAAATTTTATATTTTTCCAATTACTTTATTAACGTATATTATGTTTCCAAAAACTATAACATGAAATTGTATGTGACCCAAACAAAAAAAATCATCTTCTTGTATGACACACAAGTTATAGAAAATTTTAAATTAAGACGTTTTTTAAGGTCAAACACTTAACCTGTACTATTGAATTTGGAAATGACAATTATGGCTATCAGGTCTCAATCAAATCATATTAAAATATAAAAGCAAATTTTGTTAATAAATTTTTATTTATGATGGAACAATCCAATAAGTTACATAGCAAAGCTACACTCTCTCGTTGGGAAGCCTAAAAAATTTATAGTTTGATGCACGATAGAGAATTTGAAAGTCTTGCACTATGTTTTACTAATGGTGTGTTTGGGAGTTTACTAAGGGAAGGGAAGGAAAGGTAAACAACGGGAAGGGAAGGGAAGGGAAGGAAAGAGAATTGTAATATGTTGTTTGGGAGTTGAGTAAGGTGAATGAAGGTGAAAGGAAGTAAATATATGTAAATTTACATAAATGACTTTATACTAATAACACATCAGCCCTTTTATTTGTTTTGATAGGGGTAAGAATGTCATTACACCCCTTTACCCTCCTTTACCCTCCTCTACCGCCCAAATCGGGGGGGAAAGAAAACTAAGAAATTTTACCCTTCTTTCCCCTTCCTTCCCCCTCTCTACCCTCCTTAAAAAAACTCCCAAACAAGGTGAAAGCCTCATTTCTCTTCCCCTCCCCCTCTCTACCCTCCATCCAAACAGGGCATAAGGCTATGATGGCTATCTCATGCGTAGTTATAATTTTGTTGTAGAAAGGGCAATATTCTTTGTTTAAAATCACATCCAAAATGACTATTGACCAAAAGATATCTTCTTCATGATAGTTAGTCAACTTCTTTATGACACTCAAGTTAAAAATAAAGAGTGGTACTAGAGGCACACCCTTGGACACAATCCCAACCACACCCCCTCACCTGCTACAGTGCATGGGCCTCACATGGGATTTTTAAAAAATCCCATGTGGGGCCCATGCACTGTAGCAGGTGAGGGGGTGTGGTTAGGATTGTGTCCAAGGGTGTGCCTCTAGTGTTTCTTAAAAATAAATTGAGGCACTTTAAAGTTCGAACAGTAGTCCGTATTGAATACAGAAATGACAATTACGACTATTGGGTCTCAATACATAATATTAAAATATAAAAATATGGGAAAACTTCACTAAACCCCGAGAACTTTCAGCATATTGCTATAACTCTCAATAACTTACAAAATCATACTAAATCCCCAATAACTTTTAACATTTTGTAGAAATCGCCAATAACTTTCAAAATCATACTAACATCCCTCCTCCACCAACCCCCACAAAAAAAACATTCCTAATAATTGTTGGAACTGCACAAACCCCCAATAAATTTTCACATTTTGCAGATAACCCCCATAAATTAAAACAAAAAGATATATAGAAAAAGACATTTCGAATGACAATTTCAGTAAAAATGTAGTATTTAGCACCCAAAATCCACGCACGAGCAAGAAGAGAATGAATGACAAAAGATGAAAGATATTTGTTTTTAAGAAATTATTAAAAATTCATAAAGAGTTTTTTATTTATATAAGGGGTGTTTTGGTCTTTTTAATTCACAGAAGCTGTACATGTCATGTTAGATGTAATGATGCTAACTTCAGGGCTTTTTGCAAAAGGTATTTTTGGTATTTTAATTCACGGGAGCTGCACATGTCACGTCAGATGAAACGATGTTAATTTTGCGAGGTTTTTTGCAAAACGTATTGGGGGTTTAGTGTGATTTTGAAAGTTATTAGAGGTTTACTACAAAGCTTTAAAAGTTCTTGATGTAAGTGTGATTTTGAAAGTTATTGGGGGTTTATTTCAAAATGCTAAAAGTTCTTGGGGGTGTAGTGTAATTTATCTTAAAAATATATTTTCTTGATTGCCATTATAACTTGAATTTTGATGTAGTGATAAAATAAGAAAATCTGAAGTAGTCACTCATGCGCTGTTTGGTTATTTTCTTGAAATAGTAGGAAAGCATTTCCATACTCTAAAATGCATTTCCATGAGTTTCTAAGGAGTTGTTTGTTTTTAAGCATTTTGCATGATTAGATTAAGAAAAGGGACCTACAAGTTAAAAATTAAGGATTTTTAGCAAATACATTGTTTTTTGTTATTTTTTAGACACGGATTTGGGATTGCCACTTGAGATTAATGCATCACATACAATTCCCTAAAATTATGCTGATTTTAATAGGATTTATGAATTTAGTCACATAATTTTAACAAAATTTGTGTACAACCAAACAAAATTTGATTGAATTTTATACCTTACATAAATCCTCTTTAATATCCATCACAAAACAACCACGATTTTAATTATAGATTTTTCAAAAGCAATTACATACATCCATGTTAAGCCACATAGCAAACATCCCCTAAGTGTTTCTTATAAAATGATATTTTTTTGTTTGTTTTACCTTAATATATGGAGAATTTGTTTGGTATGGAATCCACTGTTTTGGATGATAATTGAAAAATAGAAAACTGTAAGTGAAGAAAGTCAAACAATAGCACTTTATCTAATTTTTTATTGTTCAAATAATACTTTTTCACCCATTTCCGAGCTAAAAGCTCAGAGTTGGTTTTCTCAAAATCATGACGAATGATAATGTATCAAGAAATCCAAACACCCCTTTCCAACCTTAGCATTTTTTTAATGTGTCAAGGGAGATTTTGGTGTTTTCCGATTTCCAGCTTGAAACAGACATGCCGTTAAACTACATCCAAATCAGTTTTTTGCATTATTGTATCTTATGCGTAATTATAATTTTATTCTGGAAAGACAATCGCCTTTCCTTAAGTTTGCAGCCGTCTCTTTAGTCCCGTTAATATTTAGTCCGTTTCAAAGACCAACTCCGATCCAAAATTGTATGTCCGAAAGATATATTCTTCAATACAAAATTGTATATGTCCAGATAGAAGATATCTTCCTCATGACACACAAGTTATCAACAAATTAATCACTTTTTATATAGTTCAAACACTAGTCTGCTTTTCGTCAAGATATCAAGTCTTAATCAAAATCATATTAAAACATAAAAACACATTTTCTTAATCTTTGCTATATCGTGAATTTTGATGTAGTACTGATAAAGAATTTGGAACATCCGAACTATTTCTAACATAAACTAAATCAAATCAAATTTACATGAATCTATCTTCATGCACAAGTACAACTTTGTTCGAGAAGAGCATTGCACAAAGTTAAGCGTGCAGCTCCCTCCCCCCCCACCCCCCCATATTTTTCATGACCAGATTGAAAAATCTAGCTCGCACTACAAACTGGAATGCGCTGCAAATTGAAAATGTAACAATCTCATTTAAGAAGGATTTGCAAATTTCTCCAATTCAATAATATTATAGGGCCAATCAGAGAGCAAAAGAGCTAACTAATGCAAGACAAAATTGGTCAAAAGCACAAGATCCTCTCCAAAAAAGTTTTTTTTTTATAGAGTCAGTTTGATCAAGTTTCAAGCCACACAAATTTCCCATGCGCACATTTCTATTAGTTAATCTATAATTAAACCCTACCTCATCTTTGTTGGTCTCCATTTGTCAACAAAATCAAACAAAAAGTGAAGAAACATGAAGTTCTACCAACCACTAATAAAGAGCTAGCTAGTTTTACTTGGTGCCTAGTAGGCAACAATTGTGTCCCCCAGCACAAACAATATTATTAGAGGAAGTTTGGTAAATGTTTGAATTTATAAAATTGGTACTAGGGATCCCTATATGCTCACATTTCAAGGAATAAAAAATTGCTCAAGAACAATCATCACCATGCCTTTTAACTGTTCACCTTGGAACCAAATGTTAAATAAAAAAATGTATTTACACAATTATAGTTTACATTAAATTTTATATTAACTTAATATGTATGATATGATAGTTCACAAAAAAAAAATGGATAAATTTGTTATAAAGCTAATGGATAGCAATATGAGTAAAGAGAATAGAGAGAAGACAATGAACACTCAATCCTTCTTTTTTCTTCACTTACAAATACAATCTCATGTCATCTACTTATAGGCATGTGAAAGGGAGATATTACATGAATCATATTTATGAGAATTTACTTGGGAATGTCAATAGATATCTACAATTAGTACTACTATAACTGTTGGATAGCAGGTTCCTAATATGTTTCCTAATTTATTTTGGTAACAGGATATTAGGATTCCTAATCTGTTTTGGTAACAGGTTATTAGGATTCCTAATCTATTTTGTTTTTTGTTTTAGAATTCATGGTATATTTATGATTTTAGGATTTCTATATATATGAAACAATTGGAAGAGAGAATTGAGAAGAAAATTGAGGATATTTGGAGCACAGAAAAGATGTATTTTCTGAGCTATTAGTTAGTGTTTTGTTTAGAGAGAATTAGAGATTTGTTGGTGAGATTAATTGGTGAGTTTGAGTGATTTATAATCTTAGTTTGTACTATTCTTCTCTATTAGTAAAAAAAACTCTATCCTCTTCTTGCCCCGTGGACGTAGGCAACTTGTCGAACCACGTTAAATTGGTTGTTTGTGTTTGTGGCATTGATTTGGTCCGTTTGGCCTTCTCTCGACGTTCATTTGATTTGATTTCGGATAGCAAGTTGGTTTGGTTGTTTGGCTTCCGCAGTGCTCAACAAGTGGTATCAGAGCTCGGGCTACACTTGGGCTATTTGGAGGAGTAGGTCATTTTGGAGGCTCGTCTAGGGCTTCGTTTGGTGATAAAGGTGGGATCTTTTTGGTAAAGACTCTATCTTTTTTAGTTTTAGATCTATTCTTTATTTGTTCCGTATTTGTTTTGGTGCTTTGAGAAAGATGGTTAGGAAAGAAGGAGTTATGAAGGGTACTTCCGGCGTGAAGACCGTCCAAAGTTTGAATATCCACTCTATGAAGATAGATGTTGAGAAGTTTAATGGCACAAACCATTTTGGTCTTTGGAGATGTGAAGCCTTGGATGCGCTCAATGCACAAAATTTGGAAGATACTTTGGAGTTGGACGGAAAACCGGACGACATTGAGAAGAAGGTTTGGGAAAAGATGAATAGAACGACGTGTGGTGTGATTAGATCTTATTTGACTCAAGATTTAAAATATGATATGATAAATGAGACTGCGGCTAAGAAGATTTGGGAGATCCTAGAGGGCAAGTATTTGACCAAGAGTGTAGAGAACCACTTGTATTTGAAGAGGAGGCTTTATTGCTTCTAATTAAAGAAGGGGACCTCCATTGGTGATCACATGAATCACTACACGAAGCTTCTTGTGGATTTGACGAATGTAGATGTGATGATTAAAGATGAGGACAAAGCGTTGTTGTTGTTGAGTTCCTTGCCTGACGAAGAATATGAGACATTCGTTCTTACTCTTATTAATGGGAAGACATCTCTTTCTTATAGTGAGGTCACCGCTGCACTTGTGAATTATTAGCTTCGAAAGAAGGATAAGAGACTTCAGTTGAGCCGGTAGCGGGGCATTGGTCGCAAGAGCAAAGAGTCCAAACCATGGTAGGAGGTTACAGTCTAGAGGGGCACGTCTTGGAGTTCGTAGGAATCAGTGTGCCTTTGGTAAAGAGGATGGACATTGAAAAGCCAAATACCCAAAGTTGGTTAATCGAGCCGGGAAGAATAAGGGGAAAGTTATTCAAGCTTCAGAGATGAATGTTGTCAAGGCTAGTGGTAATAATTCAGATTTAGATTCTTTGGGCTACTTGTTATCTGCACTACCGTCAGTTTGTGTTGCCAACTCTACAGAGTGGATGTTGGATTCAGGTGCTTCTTTCTATATTTGTCCTAAGAGGGATTGGTTCTCCAGCTTTCAGGAGTTAAAAAGATGGGATATCGTGCTCATGAGTAATGATCATGAATATCCTATTGGTGGTATCACTACCGTTCAGATTAGGATGAGTAACAGAGTGATTCGGGAGTTGGTTGGAGTGAGGTTCGTTCCTCAGTTGAAGAAGAACATTATTTCACTTGGAGTTTTGGAGGCAGCGGGCTATAGGGTGACCTTGATCGATTCACGTTTGAAGGTCACATTAGGGTCCATGATTGTGATGAAAGATGTCAGGAGGAATAATTTGTATTATTTAATTAGGAGCATGGTGTTTGATAGAGAGCTGACAACTTCTTTGGATTTGGCTAGACTATGGCATTTGTTGAGGCTGGGTTATTTGATTGGTTATGCCGTGCATGGTTGGTTGATGAGTGCTTTGACCTGCAGATTGAAGTCATTTGAGCACATTGTTATGAGCAAGAAGACCAAGGTGGAGTTTGACACTTCTATCCATCGATCGATGGGTCTTTTAGGTGGTGTTCCGTCAGGCATTTGGGGGCCTTCCAAGGAGGCATCATTGGGAGGTAATCGGCATTTAGTTTCCGTAGTTGGCGATTGTTCTAGGCATTGGTGGGTTACAACCAGGTCTTATTGGTGTGAAGTCTTAGAAGTTAACAACAATTGGAAGAAGTGTATTGGCAGAAAGGTAATCCGTCGTTCTAGCTTTGGTAGGGGTTCTTTCTTATATTTATGCCGAGCTCATGGTAGTTTGAGACACTTCATTGATGTGGAAACATTGGGGCGATGAGATGAGATGACAGTTTTAATGGGTCGTTCCTTACTGGAGGAGGATCGGTGTTGGTTGTCGAGCATTGGTTTTGGTTTTGGAGCTCCGATATATTTGGGTCATCTTGGTCATAGGTTATCGACTGCTGCGTGTGGAGATTTTGGATCTGGTGGAGCTACTTTAAATTTTGGGTTGTGTCGGATATTTGGTTACCTAGCATTTGGCCACATCGATGATATGAGATTTGATCTAATTACACGTTTGGGATTCAAAGGTTCGTTTGATTATCA
>BQKN01000536.1:731419-754841 GCA_022839385.1 Asparagus kiusianus | reverse complement strand
GAATTGGAGAGGAATAATTTTATATTCCGACTCCTGGTCTCTTGTTTATTGGTAGAGATAAACCCAGAATTGGAGAGGAATAATTTTATATTCCGACTTCTGGTCTCTTGTTTATTGGTAGAGATAAACCTAGAATTGGAGAGGAATAATTTTATATTCCGACTCCTGGTCTCTTGTTTGTTGGTAGAGATAAACCCAGAATTGGAGAGGAAGAATTTTATATTCTATCTCCTGGTGCAAAGGAAACTCAAAGTGGGATCTCCACTTAGGGAATCCGGATTGGTTTGAATAATCCTAACTGTCATAAGGTTTGATTATTCAGTTTTGTGGACCTCCAGTTCATGGAATGAATCGAGAGGGGATTTTGGTTGTGGTCCTAACTGTGGGAAGGTTTGACCAAGTGGGGGTTTTGAGATGATCCTAACTGTTTAAAGGTTTGATCACTCGATTTGTGGACCTCTCGTTCATGGAACGAATCGAGAGGGGATTTTGGCTTTGGTCCTAACTGTAGGAAGGTTTGACCAAACGAAGAATAGGAGTAGGGCACAGTTAACAACGAGTTTGCTGATTTGTACAAACCACTCAGTGGGAAATTTTGATTTCAAACACAAAAATTTGACAGACCGATGACTTTTAGTTGGTCTGATCGGTGGAGGTTCCATGGCGTGGGGTTACGAATCCTCGAGTCTCCCCTTCCATGATCGTGTTACAAGATTTCGTGAGGAAAGATCAACTGTCATTAAATCTCATCTCAACAAAATTAGCAAGAACATCTTATTCATATGATCATTTTCATTTTTATTCATGATAATCAACTGATAACGGATTATCCCGAAATATCCCGCATAGGACTCTCTAGGAACTTTCCGTTTTACATAGGTTATCCTGAACGTATTATAGGTAATACTTTTTCAGGAACTTCCCATTTATTGGCATCATCAATTTATTACCGTCTTGAGTGACCAGATGGTATGCACCATTTGAATAGACTGTTTCTATTACAAACGGTCCTTCCCATTTGGGTTCAAATTTTCCTTTCTTCTTGGAAGTGAGAATCATAGGTCTTCGGACAGTAAGAACTAGATCTCCTTCTTTAAAACTTCGTCGTCGGACCCTTTTATCAAAAGTCCGAGAAATTCTGGCCTGATAAAACTCGATCTGTTGTTGAGCTTCCAAGCGCTTCTCATCTAACATCTCTAATTCCTCGAGACGTTTCTGATGATGTTCTTCCGTCGTCATTCCCGTTGCGAGGGCGATACGGAGAGAAGGAATCTGTATTTCCAATGGGAGAACAGCTTCACATCCATATGTTAAGGCATATGGAGTTGTTCCGGTAGGTGTACGGACAGTTGTGCGATAAGCCCATAAAGCTTCGCCAAGTTTGTCGTCCCAATCTCGTTTATTGGTTTTCACCAACTTTGCCAAGATTTTGATGATGGTCTTGTTAAACGCTTCGGCCAATCCGTTAGCCGTAGGGTTATAAGCCGTCGATGAAACGTCCTTAATCCCGAATTTACCGCAAAACTTGATGAATGCATTGCTGACAAATTGAGGGCCATTATCGTGTACTATTCGTCTTGGAACACCGTACCGATATATGACATGGTGTTTAATAAACTTAATGACATCACTCGTCTTTACTTCTCTAAGTGGAACTGCTTCTGCCCATTTTGAGAAGTAGTCGGTGATTGCCAAAATGAAGCGGTCCCCTTTAACCGACGGTGGGAAAATAGGACCTACGATATCCATGCCCCAAGTTTCGAATGGCCATGATGTCGCCGACGGGTGCAAATACTCGGGAGGCTGGTGCATATAATTTGCATGTAACTGACACGCTTCACATCGTCGTGCGTAGTCAACTGCATCATTTACCATAGTTGGCCAATAATACCTGATTCTTCTAAGTCGATCACAGAGTTTAGGACCGGGCTGATGCGCACCGCATATTCCATTATGCGTCTCTTTGAGTGCTTGTTCCACTTCTTTGCCGGATAAGCAACGGAGTAGAAGACCGTCGTACGATCGTCGATACAACATTTGTGCTGTGGTGTTGTAGTAAAATCTCGGTGCTCTTCGCCGAATCGATTCCCTTTCTTTTACATCTTTAGGCAATATACCATGTAGGACGTAGTCGATAATGGGAAAGCGCCAATCTCGAACTTCGGGTTCAACTGCTATTGAGTATGCTTCTTTAACATCCGAGTCGTAGATTGGAACGATAAGCTGGTGAGTCCTCACTGTAATCAATTATTCTGTTTCGGGAGGTTGAGCCAATGATACTGACAATGCCGCCAATGAGTCTGCATACGCGTTTTGGAGACGTGGAACGTACTCAATGAAAAATCCTTCAAATGAGTTTGCCATCTCAATAGCCACCTGATGGTATGGAATCAGGTCTGGACTTCTGACTTCATACTCTCCTCGTATTTGATTCACTACCAGTTGAGAATCCCCAAAAGCTTCAAGGTATTCTACCCCCAGCTCTTTGGCAAAATTGAGTCCAATTATTAACGCGTTGTATTCGGCCACATTATTAGAACATGGTCCGGTCAACGAATATGCTCTAGGCAAGACATGCTTTTTCGGGGAAACTAAAACGACCCCCACTCCTGAGGAGATTTTAGAACATCCGGGCGCGCTTGCCACATTGGTTGCACGAGAAGCCCCGTCGAAGTACAACTGCCACACTTGTTGATGTGAGGTTGTGTTAACTTCATGAGTTTCATCTGGCAGATCGTCGTATAATTCGACTATATCCTTCGTAGGATTTTCTGCTAGAAGATCGCAAATAGCTCGCCCTTTAACCGATTTTTGTTGCTTAAAGTACAAGTCGTATTGCGATAAGAGTAAGGCCCATCTAGCTAAACGCCAATTCATGGACGCCGGCTGGGTCATGAATACGCGGACAGGGTTTATATTGGAGATGACATAAATCGTCTGCCCCACTAAGTAATGTCGCATTTTCTGGACAGCAAATACCAATGCAAGACATTCCTTCTCGATCATTGGATAACGAGATTCAGCTCCTACCAGTGTGCGACTCAGGTAATATACTGCTTGCTCGTGACCGTTATCATCGTCTTGTGCGAGTAATGCACTTAACGAGTGGCTCGTCGCTTTGACGTAAATCAAAAACGGTTTGCCCGATTTCGGTGCAACGAGAATGGGTGGGTTCGCTAGATATGCTTTAATATCCTCGAACGCCTTTTGGCATGCTTCATCCCAAATGAAGGACACGCCTTTCTTCGCGAGTTTAGAAAATGGTTGACATTTTCCAGATAGGTTTGAGATAAACCGACGGATATATGCCAATCGACCCTGCAATCCTCTGAGTTCTTTAAGATTTCTCGGGGGTTGCAGCTCATTTATCGCCTTCACTTTGTCGGGATCAATATGAATACCTTTTGTGGTGACGACGAATCCGAGAAATTTACCGCTTGACATTCCAAGGAAGGATTTAGTCGGGTTCATTTTTAGCTGATGACTTCTCATAAGGTCGAACATCGTCTTCAAATCTTTAATATGGTCGTTCTTATCACGACTCTTCACGACCAGGTCATCAACGTAGCATTCGACAGTCTTCCGAAGGTGTTCTTGAAAGATCTTCGTCATCGCTCGTTGGTATGTGGCGCCGGCGTTCTTCAATCCGAACGGCATAACAGTATAACAGAATACACCGAGGGGTGTTCTGAAAGCTGTATGCTTTTCATCATTCGGATGCATTTTGATCTGATTATATCCCGAGAATCCATCCATAAATGACATTCTCTCAAACCCGCATGTATTGTCAATGATGACATCCGTAATAGGCAGAGGAAAATCGTCTTTAGGGCAGGCGACATTCAGATCTCTGAAATCAATACAGATTCTGATCTTTCCGTTCTTTTTAAGAACTGGAACAATGTTAGCTAACCATTCAGGATGTTGTTCTTCTCTGACAAAACCTGAATCGATCAGTTTTTTTGACTTCAGCTTCTATTGCCTCCATAATTTGTGGACGAAACCGTCTTTGCTGTTGCTTGACAGGTTTAGCGTCTGATTTTATGTTCAGGGTATGCATGGCTACATTTGGATCAAGTCCTGGCATATCTTCGTAGTTCCAAGCAAAAACGTCAATATACTCTCTGATGAGGGCGATTAGTTCCTCTTTCTCATCTGGTGGAAGATCACCGCTGATAAATATAGGTTTCGGATTAACTTCGTCACCCATATTAACTTGGACCACTTTATCCTCAGTCGGAGGTTCTCTTTGTTCAAATCGGTCGCCATATTGGATATTCATGTAATGCATCCATGGGTCTTCCCAAATAGGCAACTGATCGTCTTCTTCAGTTGTAGAAGGATCAACTGTCGCCATGTTCGACATTAGGGCTTTGAATCTCTCTCCGATGCTCGTGTCGGAGTCCCACATTGAAGTATCGGATGAATGCCCGCTTCCATTTATCAATTGGCTAATGATCTGTTGGCAATCTTCATTATCAGATGACGAATTATAACCCAGACCTCTATTATGACTATAATAATTATCCGGTTTTCCTTTTGGTACATAAGTAGAACGGGGTGGAACCCTAACTCCTTGACCAAAATGAAGACCTTCACCAAGCGAGAGGTCATAGCCTTGCCTCACCATGTAATCATTAGCTTGCCAACTATACCGAGAGAAATGCCATCCAGGCTTTTCATCATCTGAATTGCTATCCAAGAAAAGATTAGGAGATGGGGATGGATTCCCCTTCCCAAAGATTACTTCTTTTTCACCCCCTGTCTTTGCAGGTAGGATTAGCGTTGTCCCGTCTGAATTTTGCAGATATTTTGTCGTTGTGCAAGACGAGCGAATTGGCATGTGTAGATTAGGATTATCATACAATTCATGCATAACATTATCAAGACAAGGCAAATACTCTAAATCATCCTTTATTATTTCATCGGCAAGTTGCCAGTTACAACTTTCGTCTGACGATTCATCACCGTCAAGATCGATTACAAGAGGTTCAACGTCATTTATTACAAGACCTTCACTATAATCGAGCCTAACTTCGGTATCAGCTTCTTCTCCGCTGTCCGTGCCATGGGCCGATGGTTCAGTATTGGACTCAGCACCATACAGAAGGGAGTCAGTAAAATAGTTTTCTAACCCCTTGAATGGTTGCTTATCCGCAACCACCGTCTTGACCTCCTCATTAGTGTCGACATACTTCAGACACTGATGGAGAGTAGAGGGAACTATAAGATTACCGTGGATCCATGGACGACTAAACAGTAAATTATAGGAAGTTTCTGCATCGATCACATAGCATGTGACCTCAGACTTCAGATCTCCGAGTTGACACTTCACCCGGATTTTTCCTAACGGTCTTGATCCGCTAGTGTTGAATCCATAAATAACAGTTCCCGTTGAGGCTAACTTGCTGGCGGGAATCCCGAGGTGGTACATCAACCGGAGTGGCATGATGCTAACAGCGGAACCCGGATCGACTTGAATCCGGTTGACCATGCTCGAACCGATATATCCTGTGAAATATAACGGCCTATCATGCTTTGAGTTCCTGACTTGCATATCTTCTTTTGTGAACACTACGCAAGGAAATTTGGTGGCTGCCAGATTGCAATGTTGCACCGACGACTCTGGCTCTTCAGGAGTTGGTTTGATCTGAGTGAGGAATACCTCAGAATCAGCCAAGGCTTCTTGCAATGCTATCCTGGTTTCTTTCGAAAGGCGCAATAACTCGTATAGTGTGATCCTTGCTGGGATATTGGCTAACTGAGTCATAACGTCGAAACGGTATGGAGCATTTGAACTTTCCGGTTTGTCTCGTCCAATAGGTTTATTGAAACGAGACTGCTTCAGAAGTTGGACCTCTTTGGGTTGAGGTTCTTTCTCTTTCTACTTTACAACTCTCTGAGGTTTCTTGGTTGCCACGGGTGGGGTTGCATCCACCCCCAGTTCTGCCAGAGTTTTGCCGTTAGGATTAGGAGCTTCAGGATACTGATAATGGTATTCATTTCCACCCCTTGTCGCGAAGACTTCCTGCTCTTCATCAGAAAATGGTAGAGCTGCTATCTTTTCGTCGTCTTGCTCCGGGATTGCCGAGGCTCCGTAACAAGACTTCTCCTTTCCTTTACCTTTTGATTTCTTCTTTAACGTGGATGTCGTCCACTGTTCATCTTCAAGCAAATCCGGATGAACCCAAAGGATTTCGCCGTTAGGGGCCGTGTGTGATACTAGCCCTTTTTGGCACTGTCCGTGAGGATCATCGTTGATGGTTTGCATCTTCACTTCTGATACTGGCTCAGCTTGAAACCAGGATAAGGGAACCGATCCGAAGCTAATGGAGACCGCGTTTGCGCCCACCTTCTTCTCTTTTGGTTTCGGTGTCACAATACCAACATCAATTAAGGTTTGTATTTTGTCCTTCAAGACATAACACGCCTTAGTGGGATGGTGGACCCTTCTGTGGTACGCACAGTATTTTGGGTCATTAATCTTTGTTGCTTCTTCTTGGTTTGTGACCGGTGGAAGCTTAATCTTGTTATTCTCTAGCAGGTACTTGAAGATAACTGGAACTTCATCGTCTTTGAATGAGTATTCCTTTGGGAATCTAGGCTCAGAGGGTTTAAATTGCTTCTGAGGTTGTTGATTCTGATTCGGTGCCAGCTGGAATGATGACTGCTGAGGTTGTGGCGGCTGTTGTGACGTTTGATGCGCGTCGACAGCGGGTCCCGACCCTCTTCCTCTGCCTCGAGGATTGAAGTTCTGTTTCTGATTTTGATTGTTAGTTGGCGGCTGACCTCTCTCTAAGTTCCTTCTCTTGAGAAATCGTTCAGCTTGCTCACCTCTGACCTTCAACTCCTTCCAGGTCTTAGAGGGTACAACCCCCATTATCTCCAGCACATCCAACGACAAGTTGTTATGGCATGTCTGTAGGATAAACTCCTCAGTGAGTGGATCTCGGCAGTTCACCGCCTTGTTCCGGAACCGTTTGACAAAGACATCAACTGATTCCCCATTCTTCTGCTTCTCGTCCAATAACGAGCTAATGGAGACCTCTGTGTCGTCATCGAAAAAGTTGGTGAGAAACAGTTCCTCCATATCTCCCCAGCTATTGATGCTTCCAGGTTTCAGGCGTCGGTACCAATCGAAGGCAGACCCACGTAGGGTTCCTACGAATGACCGAACCATCAGGGCTTCATTTCCTGATATTGCGCCGAGATGTGACTTGAAATAGATCAAGTGCTGAGTTGGTGAACCCCTGCCATCAAAAGGAGTAAAGTTAATCAAATTAAATTTTGGGGGATAAGGAATCAAATCCCACTCCCTCGGATACGGGTATGGAATGCCCGTTTTCTTCACTTCTTGAGCCGTCATCAGGGCGTTGACTTTGCTCTCAAGGTCCTGTATCTTCTTGTCTTCCTCTTCAGTCTTCTTCAGATGAACTTGAAGAGTTGATTTAGCTGGACCGCTTCCAGAGTCATCTTTATCTGGAGGGGGATCATCAAAGATAGTCTCGTCTTCTTTGTCATCATCCTCAGCTATATGTATAGGTTTGACATGGCGTTTACTGGATTCTGCCTTCTGGCTTGATTCCGGTTGGTGCTGTTGAACCTGCAAGTCTCGTACCTGCTGCATTGTCAACTCCATTTCCGTTTTGATTTCGGCTCTGATTTCTTCGCGTTGTTTGGCCAACGCTTCTTGCAGTATCTGAGCCAATTGGTCTGGCGTGATCGCGAACGATTCCCTCGCTTGCCCAACACTGGACGCAGTACCGTCTGAAGCGATAGCAGAGAAGGTATCTGATAATTCTTCTTCTGACGATAAGCCTTCATGCATCCTTTTGTAATCTCGGCGTCGATTAGCCCTCCGTTGTAACCGCTCCATTCTTTGAGAAAGACCTCGCTCAACTCTTCCTTCTGAAGAGAAATCAGGGTCCGGATTGACTAATGGTTGTTTTCCTCTGCCGGTCATGTTAATGGTGACCTCAGGGAATTCATCTTGTTGCCTTGTTGGTTTCCTCTGGTTGAAACGTCTCATCTTGGGTTTTGACGTTTCTGTCGAAAGTCTTTGGAATACGGAAACTCGTTTTGGGGTTTGTGAACAACCGCATTCTGTCAACACCGCTTTGATGAGTCTCTCGCATGCGCAATGCGATTCATCTTCTCGGACAATCCTTTTTCTTGATTTACTGTTCTGATAGTACAGCTCATCACTACCGTGATTTGAGCAACATATCTTTGGTTTGCAAACCTTGTTAACATGCGCAGGACGATTATTCGTCGCTCCTGGGCGATCCAAGGTTAAATTTTTAAATACACCCCCTTGCGGGGGTGGAGTCTTCACGGGTCCTAGACGATCATGAACTGGTATTCTCTTGTCTTGGACCGGGTTAATTCTGACCGGTGGGTGTTTGCGACCCCCTGTGTAAGAAACCACCAAGGGTTTGTTTGCTGGACTTGAATTTTCTTTAACTGGGGCTTTGCTTCGATCATCAGCTAAAGGACCGAGGCGATCCGCCATTGTAACTTTGAATTTGGACAAATCTGGGCTAACCCAGGGTTTCACTAGTGATGAAGCAGACGCTGTTGCAGTAGAAGGACCAGGATTTGGTGTAGATGGAACCACAGATACAGTCTGGTGACGACGATGAACCTCACGGCCACTTAAAGTACCGCGGCAGTCAGAACTATCGCGGTTGAGCAGATTGCCGCGGCAGCCTTGACTGCCGCGGTCGAAAACGTTGCCGCGGCAGTTTGTGCTGCCGCGGTTGCAGACTGTATCGTTCTGTACTTTCTGGGTATTTTCAGTCTTGGGAACCCAAATTTTACAATTTTTTTGGTGTTTTTTCAGACACCATTTCCTTCTTGTTCTTTTGATCTTGTTGACGAAGTGCACGGGCACGAGCGGCTTTTACCTTACGCCGTTGAATCCGTTCTTTCAGGGTTGAACGAGCCCTTTTGACTAGGGTCCATTCTTCCTTTGTAAGTTTTGCAGAAACATGGTTATCTTGTCTTTGAGGCAACTGAACCACCTTTCGATTCCTGGACTTTAGGTCCGTATAGTAGTGGACCCCGTCAGTTTGTTGCATGGCCTTAGCCAGTTGTCGAGCACGTCGTTGGCGCTGTCTTTGACGAGCTCTCTTCGTCAACACCGGGGAACTATCCATCAGTGACTCCTTAATGGGGGCGGAGTCTTTTGGAGCAGAAGTGTTGTAGACAGATTCTTCAGCAACAATGGGGTAAGAATCTTCATCTGCGGCCTTCTTAGGCGTCGTGGACTTGTAAGCTTTCTTAAGAGAAGAAATCTTCCTGCACCTACGGGACGAGGAAGATTTTGCGGATGAGGATGACAAGTATTCCTCGAATTTGGCCTGATCGAATTCGTATTCGATCTCTTCAGTAACGATAATCTTTATTGGCTGCGACACTGCGGCCTCGGCAGCGAGGCCGCTGGCTCCTACTGTGGTCGCCAGTTTGTTTTCAGCAAAAGTTGTTTCCATCATAGATTCCATTAATCTTCTTTCGATTACAGAAAATTACAATGAAAATAAGAAAAATTACAACTCTTGAAGAAAATAACACAGGATTCGTTTATCGAACACTGTTTTGTGGGACTTTGCCTGTGCCGGGAGTGCTTTGGCTCGTTGACCACCGATTCGAAGATCGTGAGGTTGTATTGAGATCCTTCCTTCGTTTATCGAAGTAGGGGTTTGAAGCGAGTATCTTATCGATGTAAGATATTCACTCTTCCAAAGATCAAGTCTGAGCTAGATCTCTAGGAATCACCGAATGATGCTTGTCAAGGGGTGAAAATTCTCTCTTTCTTCCTCAAAATCTTCAAAAGCTCAAGTCTCTTTGCCCAAATCTGCTCTCTGTCCTTTATTTCGTGTTTAGGAGGGTATTTATAGGGGTAGAAGTGCACCACAGCGAACATAGGGCGAAATAACTACCCAAGTGTTTACTCTTTGGCCGCTGCAGTCTACACTGCCGCGGCTATTGGCGCAGCAGTATAGGCTGCCGTGGCTGAAGAGGTAGTTACCAGCACGTTCCATCGTGCTTGAAACCGCTCTCTCACGATCTTTAACCACTTTTTTACGTGGTTTAACAGCTTTTCCACGTCAGCACACGTTCTATTTCTGATATATCGCCACGTGGACTTCAGAAACCATCGTATAACTGCCTCGTAACCGTCACAACACTCCTATAAAATAGCCGCGGCACCTTAGGTTGTAGCGCCTAAGCCGCGACACTGTATACTACCGCGCCTTAGCCGCGGCACCATGGGTCGCCGCGCCTTAGCCGCGGCACTCTATCCTGCCGCGCCTTAGCCGCGGCACTCTGTCTTGTCGCGCCAGCATATGTTGTTTGATGACATGTAAATTATTCTTCCATGTTGTTCTGATTGGTATTTGGATGTCTGTAAGTATTTTTTTTATGCCTACATTCATTAGTTAAAAGATCAAGCAAAATGAAGGGAATCAGATATATACCTGTGAATGAATCACTCTCAAAGGGTGGTCTCACGGTTCCTCTGGTAGTCTGTTCAGCCAGCATGTCAGCTAATAATCCAGCGTCGGGTTTCGAGAAACTTGGTACAGGAGCACACCCCTGTTCCTCGAAACCTACATCATGAAAGGCTACATCCTCAGCCGGCTTCTCTATTACGACATCTGCAGAATAATCTAAATGATGGATATATGTATAAGAAGATAGGGAAGGAAAGAAAGCTCAGAAATACCTACAGCAGGAACAGAAGATTCTTTGTCCCCAATATCCATGCTTGGATTCTGCAAATAATCTGAAAGAAAGCAAAGCACAAAATAATCATGAAATCCCTAACTCTCATAAATACTATTCGAGGAGGGTATCATCGGATATGGATATACCTGAACGTGGAACGGTGGGCTCAACACTATTCACCTGCTCAGTATCAATGTTTGCATCGATACCCAGGGAACCGTCACGAAGGGCGTCACACATCTGCTGCATGAAGCTATCTATGTTATCAGATCTAGGGAACACAGGAGACAATGGAAGTTCGCCCTCTTCATAGTATCCTGGAACGTAAAACATAATTATGAATCCCAAAAGGTAAAACACCTTAAAGCAATAAAAAAAAAGAACATAAAATATTACCTTCCTCTCCATCGGCGATGTCTCCTAAATCCACTCCATAGGGACGCTGGCCGATGTGTGGTTTATGAGCGGTCTTCTTCTTTTTCGGAGTACCAGCCCTCATAGAACCAACAGGTCGTTCATGCGCGGACTTGCTACGCGTCTCAACATGCGTAGGAGCTTGGCCGCTAGACCCGGATCTCGCACAACGAGAAGCGAGCGACTCATGATCGTCGGACGTCCTACCTGAGGTAATAAGGGTCATTTCATTAAGAGAAAAAGATCTGCTGTTGATACTAATTGAAGTTGAGAAAGAAGATCAAAGAGCATGACAAACCTGCATCAAGTTCTTCTTTGTCGGTATCTATATCCACATATTCCTCCTCAGAAGTCTCGTCATCATCATCAATAGGAAGGAGCTCTTCATCATCCTTGCTCGAGCTAGAAGGTTTGGCATGCCCCTTCCTCTGTTTTCGAGCAAGCTCAGTTTTACGAGCAGCCATCATAGCAGCCTAGACCGAGTGTTCAGACTGTAACTCTGAAAGACTCCTCACACCTATGGATTCAACGGCGGAAAGGAACCACTTGCAACTGAGGAAAGTAATCAACGGCTTGTGTCTATATGAAGGAAGAGCAAATTGGGCTCCGGTGCAGCCCACCATGGTCCATAGCAATGCCCGTACGCCGTCAATAAGCCCTCCCTCAACCTTCAAACCACGGCTCGAATTCCCAACATATAGTTGGTCATAGCCGAACTGACGAGCAAAACGGCAGGGAAGGTAAGGCTCTATGTGGCAACGATTCTTCACCCGGAGAACGAGATACCCAACACGGATGTTCACTAACCAGCGGAAACAACCAACGTCGAGAACAGTCCGGTTACTTCTGGGTTTCTCCTCGTCAATCAGCACGTCACCATAGCGACCCGAAAAGTGAGGAAAATACTTGAACAACTCCCAGCTCTTACGAACTTGAAGTTCTCGTTATACATCACTGAATTTCTTCCCGAGCCATCTGCTCCTCTCCAACAACTGCACGAAAGGAACGGGGATATCAACAACACTGGGCGCCAACATCAAGTCAGGACGGTGAAAAACAAGCCACACCATCAGATACGCATAAGGAAGCTCAATCTTCGGACAAATAAGCTCGGTCGATGGTGTAGGCGTATAAAATTGCCTATAGGTCCCTTATCACAGCTCGACGACGCCAATTCGATCAAATCGACCATCGGGCGACGTATCCAAACAAGACCATTAGCTCGCCAACGCCGAAGCCAAGCCATACGCAACGAAGCAGGTTAACGAGGCGACGAAGCCAAAAAATCGCACCCAAGCATTGGAACGCATCCACTCGCACGCGGAATCAAACCAACGTTTTGGGGAATCACCGAGTCATCTAAACAAGAGCGAACTCGGTGATATAACGATCGAATCAAGATCAATTCCGGACTCGAACTCAGAAGCGGATTAACTGTCATATTTGGAATCAAGTCAACAAGTCGATTCCAGATCAAGTCAACCACAAACCGAATCAAATCCGAACAACGGAGAACCGGAAACACCAAAAAACGATGAAGCGACGGAAACCACGCCTAAGGGGGGCTCGGCCAAAGCCGAGCCACCTGTGGGTGGCTCGGCCAAGGCCGAGCCACCTGTGGGTGGCTCGGCCAAGAGCCGAGCCACCCACAGGTGGCCGGCCCAGTTCTGTGCACGGGGCACAGTTTCGAGCGCCTATAAATAGGCCTTGTGCTCATTTGATTCAAAGGTTGGATTTTGGAGGAGGCGAAGCCCTGCTGGATTGAAGACTCAGATCTAAAAAAGATCTCAACTTTGAAGGCTTGAAGGCTTGGACTTCCAGATCCGGTGCTCGGCGATCGTCAACGCCAAATAAGGCAGGAGTTCGAGAGAATCGGATCTGAGATCTACACGATCACACTCCGGATCTAAGCTTGGTTCTTAGATCCCGAGCATTGAGCGGTTGTTTCCTTGGTGAAACAATCCCTCCCGGCTATTATTCCCTTGGTGGAATAATACCCGTCATATCGTGTAGATCCGACCGGATCGAGATCACGCGGTGATCCACGGATTAACCCCGGCGCAGGCAAAGAACCCACAAAGCGAGTGACCGCATAACAGGAGCTCGCGATTCGTTCAGCAAACAAGGATAAAATTTGTAATCTTTCTTTTTCTTATTTTTGATTTTCATTGTAATCGGATCTTATAAAAAGATCGGATCTTTGTAACCGATAAACAGTTATTGAGATGGCAATAATATCAATGAAGAAAGACACGAATTTTTCCGCGAACAATCTGGCGACCACAGTGGGAGCCACCGATCTCACCGACGAGATCGGCGCGTCGCAGCCGCGGATCCCGATCCCGGTCGTGGAGGAGGTCGAATACGAGTTCGACCAACAGAAGTTCGAGGCGTACCTGTCGTCCTCGTCCGGATCTACCTCCTCCCGCAAGTCCAAGTCTCCAAAGTTCTCCTCCAAGAGGAAACTTCGTTGGTACGAAGATGTTGAAGCTACCAACGAAGATCTCGCCCCGTTTGATGCCGAAGCTGCATTGGGTGAGATCTCCCCAACCTCCAACCAGGTCAGATCCGCTCTGGCCAAATCCTCCGTTGCCGAAGGCGTAGTGACTCTCTCAAAGAGAGCCCGCCAAAGGCAACGTCAGCGCCTCGCGAAACAAATCGCAAAGGCAATGGAATCTGTAGACGGGATCCGTTACAACACGGATCTGAAGAGCAAAAGAGGCAAACAGCCTCAACAGCAGATGAATGGCGCCTCTTCCAAGCCGCCAACAATGCAATGGGTCTGCGTCAAACGGAACCGTTCAATACTGGAGGATCGCATTCAGAAGCGTCGCGCACTCTCAGCGCAAGCACGGGCTCAAGTTCAAGAAGCCCGTAGAAGGTTGCAGAATGGAGTGGCCAAGAAATCGCCACCAACTCGCAAAATATGGAGGCCAAAATCCGAAGTGGTGATTCAGGCCGAGGAGCGACCTTTACAGCCTTCAAAACGAGTTCAACCTCCCGAACCATCCCGAGGAAGGAGGTCAATCTTGGAGCGCCTCGGTCCAATTCCCGACGAGCGCAGCAAAGTTCATGAACGCTTGGGCCCTATGAAGAAGTCCCGAACGAATCAACATGCTGGGGGTCGCCATGATCCTCAACATGACAAGGAGTTCACGGCGCCCGAGCGCACTAACTTGCGCATTGAGGTTCGGGAACCCGTCGAAGATTCACGCCCACAAAGGCGCGTTTCGAGGCGCGTAACTCTCGATAGCCCAAAGAAGGCAATTTACTCCCAGAAGGAAACGTTGTCGTCCGATGACGATGACGTTATACCTGGGAAGTCGTTCCAACACACGATAAGTTGCTCCGAATTCCAAAATGACGAGCTGTACTATCGTGCTGGGGGTACGAACAAATCCAAAAAAAGGAATCCCCAGAGGATAGAGACTCAATGCCCCTGTGCCAAGCTCATTCGGGCGGTACTGTCGGGATGCAACTGTGTCGAGGCAGTCCCCGAGAGAGTTTTGGTGTTCGAAAGGCTCAGCACTGAAACGCCGAAGCCAAGGCCTACGCATTCCCGACGAAGGAGAGCGGTGGTTGAAGATGGAGAATTTCCAAGGGTCACCGCTAACGTGACCAGCAAAAGGACATCGATACGGGATGAGTTCGAGTCGATTCTAAAAGTGTCATGGCGTCTAACCCGTCTACAGTCCGGAGCCATCGCACGAGGAACTTATGGTAGGGTTCGGATAAGTCCACCTTCAGAGGATGAGGAATCAAATGCATGCTCTGCGGTTGCGTCTGATAACACCGTATCCAGCGAAGGAGAACCCCGCGAGTCGCTAATGATAAGCGCAGAACAAGTGGCCAAGATGCTCGAAGATGCTATGGCCAAACAACAGGAGAGCTTCAGGCTCGAGATGCAGATGGCCATGCAGACTATGAAAGAGATGCATGACCAGCAAATCCAAGCGCTGACGAACCTGCAAGGCGAACAAAGCCACCGCAATCGAGTTGTTCAGGAAGTTGAGCATACGGATGCGGATGACGCTCATAATGCCAGCGACCCTCCCATCAACGCAGGGGGTGGTAGTGACGATGCCAACGAAGATACAAGTGAAAACTTGAAGATCAAGAACCTCGAAAGCAAGATCAATACGTTGATGTCCGCTCAAGAGGTGAAGAAAACGGGCATTCCTTGTCCATACCCGAGAGAGTGGGAATCAATCCCCTATCGCGCGAAGTTTAGTCTAATCAACTTCACGCCGTTCGATGGAAGGGGTTCCCCCACCCAGCATTTGATTTATTTCAAATCGCACCTGGGTGTTATCTCTGGAAACGAGCATCTGATGGTGCGGTCATTCGTTGGCACTCTTCGCGGAGCCGCCTTCGATTGGTATCGCCGCCTCAAGCCAGGTAGCGTGAGCAGCTGGGACGATATGGAGACAAAATTCCTCGCTAACTTCTTCGACGACGACACCGAGATATCCATCGGAACGTTGCTCGACGAGAAACAAAAGGACGGGGAGTTAGTCGAAACCTTCGTCAAAAGGTTCCGGAACAAAGCGTTAAATTGCCGGGACCCGATCACTGAGGAGTTCATCCTCCAAACTTGCCACAACAACCTCGCATTGGACGTGTTGGAAGCAATAGGGACAGCACCGTCCAATACTTGGAAAGACCTGAAGGTCCGAGGGGAACAAGCCGAACGCTTCCTCCGAAGGAAGAAGGCCGAGAGGAGTCGATCGACGACCAATCCTCCAAACTCAAACTTCGCCTCCCGTGGTAAGGGCAAAACACCTGCAGCGGCTGTTGACGCTAATCAAACGTCGCAACAGCAGTCCCGGAGACAACAGAAAACTTCGGATCAGAGGCCTCAAAAAGAGTACTCCTTCAAGGACGAAGATGTTCCAGCCATCTTCAAATCCCTCCTTGACAATAACAAGATCAAGCTCCCACCGATCACGAATCAGGAGGAAGCTGACAACACTACGGATCCGAAGTACTGCGCATACCACAGGAGGATCCTTCATCCCACCAAGGCCTGCTTTACTCTAAAGAACAGTATCCAGACCTTGGTTGAAGCCGGCGTCATAACGCTGGAGTAAGCCAGTCAAGAATGGCAAAACTCCAGTGGGTGCACGAGTATAAACTGTATCCCCTAACTCCGACCGGTATATGAGTATAAACTGTTTCCTGACACTCCAAAAAGTATACGAGTATAAACTGCTTCTTAATACTTCAATAGGTATAAGGGTCTAAACTATTTTCTTTCTTCCACGGGAAGTTCCTGAAAAGTGCCACACGTGGTGTTCTTCAGGATAACCCGATCGTGCATCTAATTCAATAATACGCCCAGTTTTGTAAAGAAAGCTGGGGGTGGATAATTCAGGTAACGGGAAGTTCCCGGAAGAATGTAATATTCTTAGGGATAACCCGGTCATTATGAATAAAGTGATAAGCACTAAACTCCTAATGCTTAGAATTTGGTCTATCAATCATTGACCAATTGTCAAAACCCTCTGTGTTAAGTCCTTATCACTTAACATCAGGGACCCCCTTTGAGTGATTTGTACGAATCAACATTCCTACAGTGATTTGTACTCTCACTCTCACTTCCCATTTGGTCAAACCTTCCTACAGTTAGGACCAAAACCAAAATCTCCTCTCGATTCCTTCAATGAACGAGAGGTCCACTTTCAAATCGAGTGATCAAACCTTCCTACAGTTAGGATCGTTTTAAACCCCCCACTTGGTCAAACCTTCCTACAGTTAGGACCACAACCAAAATCCCCTCTCGATTCCTCCAATGAACGAGAGGTCCGCTTTCAAATCGAGTGATCAAACCTTCCTACAGTTAGGGTCATCTCAAGCTCCCGCTTGGTCAAACATTCTTACAGTTAGGACCAGAACCACGATTCACTCTCGATAAACGAGAAATTCATCCTTAGTTCGGTAATCAAACCTTCCAACAGTTAGGGTTATCCGAATCTTTTCGATTCTCGGAGTGGAGATCCCACTCTTAGTTTCACCATTCCGGATTCTGGGGGTGGAGATCCCACCTCGAGTCTCCTTTTCAAATTGGGAATAGAATATAAAATTCTTCCTTCCCCACACCAACCTTTTCCAAGAGTTTATCAATCTTGGATTCATCCTAGGTATTTTATCCCGAAGCCTAAGTAGGGATAAGTCTGCGCCTAACACGCGCTGCCGGTTTAGTCTTTCTCCGAAGAAGAAGACACCAGAGTTCGATTCTGGGGTATTTTATCCTGAAACCTAAGTAAGGATAAGTCTGCGCCTAACACGCGCTGCAGGTTAGTTCTTAACCGTTAAAAAGAACACTCGTCCACATATTCAACATTGTGGCAGGTTGTTATTAATAACACCGAAATCCATGCCTTACACGCATGGGGAATTTCATCCTGAATCCTAAGAAAGGATATGCCGACGCCTAACACGCGTCGCCGGTTTAGTCTTTTTCCGATTGAAAAAGACACCAGAGTTTGATTCTGGGGTACTTTTATCCCGAAGCCTAAGTAGGGATAAGTCAACGTCTAATACACGTTGCTGGGTAGCCTATTCCCATAACAATGGCGAAGTCTATGTATTCGACATCATAGCACAAAGTCTCAGAGAATTCAATCTCTGAGCACAACGTTACATGCGAACGGATTTAAATAATCCGCATGCTAGCCCGACTCAAACGGTAGTCGGTAAAGGCTAATCAAATCCGTTTAAGGCTGGGGGGTTAGCCAAAAACCCTAAAGTCAACGCCTAACACGCGTCGCCGGGTAACCTATTCCCGTGACAAGTGGTAAAGTCTATGTATTCAACATCATAGCACAAAGTCTAAAGGAGTTCATTCCTTTAGCACAACGTCACATGCGGAACGGATTTAAACAATCCGCATGTAAGCCCGATTCAAACGGTAATCGGTAAGAGCACCTTAAATCCGTTGAAGGCTGAGGATTTGCCAAAAATCCTAAGTCAACGTCTCATACACGTTGCTGTTTAGTCTTTTCACAGGAGAAAGACGAAGTCTACGTATTCAATATCATAGCACTAAAAGGGTTAACTCTTTTAGCTCAACGTCACATGCGGAACGGACTTAAACAATCCGCATGCTAGCCCGACTCAAACGGTAGTCGGTAAAGGCTTATCAAACCCGTTGATGGCTGGGAATTTGCCAAAAATTCTATAAGTACGAGTCATTGACGCATCAATTCTATGAATTGATCTCGTGACTCGAGTATCCGCAATGCTCTAATACCTTAAGAGCTTAAACTGTGTATACTCCAGCAGACGTACGAGTATAAACTGTGTCAAACGTCGAACAGCGCATTACAATGAAGCCTGGACGCCGGACAACGCGTCGCAATGAAGCTCAAACGCCGGACGACACCGTCAATTGATGATCAGTTCTATGTTGAAGCAACCAACTCGAGCTAAAAAATCAAGAAATCAAGAATCGACTTCAAGTTCAAAATTCCAACAAACGGTCAGACAATAAATGCAGCACCGGAACCCTTACAGACGTTCGACAAAGCACCGAATAACCTGGAGGGCTGAAGGAATCAAGAACAGAAGCCATTCCAAAGTCCCGTTACACCGACTGAAGGTTGGGACAATCACATCCAAAGTATTCCAGACTCTTCTATAAAAGAACGAGGCTGAAATACTTTGGAGGGGGTATCTGTAGGCGTATAAAATTGCCTATAGGTCCCTTATCACAGCTCGACGACGCCAATTCGATCAAATCGACCATCGGGCGACGTATCCAAACAAGACCGTTAGCTCGCCAACGCCGAAGCCAAGCTATACGCAACGGAGCAGGTTAACGAGGCGACGAAGCCAACAAATCGCACCCAAGCATTGGAACGCATCCACTCGTACGCGGAATCAAACCAATGTTTCGGGGAATCACCGAGTCATCTAAACAAGAGCGAACTCGGTGATATAACGATCGAATCAAGATCAATTCCGGACTCGAACTCAGAAGCGGATTAACTGCCATATTTGGAATCAAGTCAACAAGTCGATTCCAGATCAAGTCAACCACAAACCGAATCAAATCCGAACAACGGAGAACCGGAAACACCGAAAAACAACGAAGCGACGAAAACCACGCCTAAGGGGGGCTCGGCCAAAGCCGAGCCACCCATAGTTGGCTCGGCCAAGGCCGAGCCACCTACAGGTGGCTCGGCCAAAGCCGAGCCACCTGTGGGTGGCTCGGTGGCTGAGCCACCCATAGGTGGCCGGCCCAGTTCTGTGCACGGGGCACAGTTTCGAGCGCCTATAAATAGGCCTTGTGCTCATTTGATTCAAAGGTTGGATTTTGGAGGAGGCGAAGCCCTGCTGGATTGAAGACTCAGATCTAAAAAAGATCTCAACTTTGAAGGCTTGAAGGCTTGGACTTCCAGATCCGGTGCTTGGCGATCGTCAACGTCAAATAAGGCAGGAGTTCGAGAGAATCGGATCTGAGATCTACACGATCACACTCCGGATCTAAGCTTGGTTCTTAGATCCCGAGCATTGAGCGGTTGTTTCCTTGGTGAAATAATCCCTCCCGGCTATTATTCCCTTAGTGGAATAATACCCGTCATATCGTGTAGATCCGACCGGATCGAGATCACGCGGTGGTCCACGGATTAACCCCGGCGCAGGCAAAGAACCCACAAAGCGAGTGACCGCATAACAGGAGCTCGCGATTCGTTCGACAAACAAGGATAAAATTTGTAATCTTTCTTTTTCTTATTTTTGATTTTCATTGTAACCGGCTCTTATAAAAAGACCGGATCTTTGTAACCGATAAACAGTTATTGAGATGGCAATGATATCAATGAAGAAAGCAACGAATTTTCCCGTGAACAGATGGTTCAGAACCCACCTGCGTAAAACCACTGACCAGACACCTAAGCCCGCAATGGATGCCAGCAACCATCGCTGGGAGCAGAGAAAGCTCCCTCCCATAAGCCAGCTGAACTGCGGGGAAGAGCACCTCGAGAGGTAAGGCGTCTGAAAACTGGTATGGAACAACACATTTCTTCAACCAGAGGGCAAGATAGCCTGCTAGAAGAGTCCGGGGCTCAATGGACTTCTGTGCATGGCGGAGAAACGAACGAAACTTGGTTCCTGCAGGAAAAGCTCCCTCAGCACTGGCAATGGTGTAAGAACGAGCCTCAGTCTTCTCCATCAACTCATTAATGGCGGTAGGGGTCAAGACATCTAACTCACGAAGGGACTCGCCGGAGTCACCCTCCAAATTCGGGAACAAATAGACAGCAAACTGCTTCAAGCTGATCTGCCTTTTCCTCTTCGCTGGAGGAGAAATCTTGATCAAGGAGGTATAATAATGACAAGTGAGGTCCCAAAGAGTACCATACATATCGGGAGTATCTTTCTTCAACCACCCCAACTGCTGGTTCGAGGGAAAGTACTCCTGATATGGACAATCCCCCATCGGAAGACCAGAAACCTGATACATCTCATGTAAGGCCAACCCTAACTCTCCGCCGCTGGTCAGGAACGTGTTACTGTCGGGCATGTATGTCTCCAACAACTCCAAGAAATGGCGGCAGCTGACCGGAAGTCCGTACATGGTGGCTCGTATAGGTGCATACAATCCACTGCTCTTCAAATCCTTCTCCCAGCACCCCAAGACGTAACTGGTCATGCGTGTCCACCATCCCTTGGCTTGTGAGAAAGCCCAACCATAGCATCTATAATCTGGTGGAGGTAACCTTCTCCCAAGATGAGCCAGACGATTCTTCACAGTAGGGGTAGCTGCTGATACCTCACCTGGGGGTGCAGTGTCAAGACCCATGATCCCTGGTCGAAGACCACGGATGGAATGATACCCAGCAGAACCAGGAGTCTTATGATGAGAGGAATATCCACACTGAACTCGCTCAGCATCATCGGTGAGATGCTAAGACATCTGTCGCTCCACGGCCTGTCCCTCCAAATGAGTGAAAGAATATTGACGAGGAATGGAGGGAATATACAGGAGGGCTCCTTCGTCAAGAGTCAGCTAATGCTCCTCGATAAGAGTCAACGTAGCAGGATCCTCAGTGTGATCTTCGAACAGAAAACTGGGCTTCTTTAAAGCCTGAGTAGAGGTAGAATCCGCAGTAAAGGGAGCATCCGTAATAAGCTGGCGTAAGCAATGACGCCCTCCATCCCGTATCAAACGACAGGATTCGTCGGAGCGATCTCTGTCGAACTGAGGGAGTGGACCAATGGCCTGCCTGATGGAAACCGAAGAGAAGACTTCCCTGCTACAACCAGTAGGGGCATGATGAGGGAGGCTGCCCGTGGGGAACTCGACTGCAACAAAACACAAGGATAGAATCAGAAAATTCATCTCATAAAAAGCGAGATAAGATCATTCACGGGATAATTGGAAAGACGATTTTGAGTGTCCTACACTGGAAGAACGGTATGCATCATCACGTAGATAACGTGATAACATACACCGACCTATAAGGTGTAAGACAACAAGAGATCGCCCCAATATACCAGAAGACTTGAATTGGCTAAGCAAAACAAGTCCGAAACCTCAACCCCCGCGAAGGAGGGTGTCGGTTCTTCCTTCATGACCCGCGAAGGGATCAATCGGGGATACAGAAAATATAAACTCTCACCCCCAAAGAAAGATGCCGTGGGAACCTCTTCCTCGCTGTGCTGCGAATGGGAACGACTCCTACGAAGTCGAGGTCGACGTGGAGACATCGAAAATCTGCAATGAAAAGCAGTAAGTCAGGTACAATATGAATACACGAAATTTAAAAAGGAAAATTAAGAACTTGAACTAAAGTCCTATGAATAAATAGGATTTTATAGTTGAAGTCTAATTAAACCTACAAATTTCGTGCATGCGAAACAATGGTTGTTATTTTCGCGGTAAATTTTGGTGAAATACCCAAAATACCCCTCGTGTTCAAGGCTAAATTCAGGTCAAGGACACGCTCGAGTTGGGTTATGGTCATCAAACCTGATCACATAGCACCCTCAGTACCCCACAATTTTGGTTAATTTTGCAAATAAACCTTTTTGTAAAATTTAGCCAATTTTGCAAAAAGACCCTCCACAAATTTCGGTTTGGTTTTCGCATGCTTTTATCAAAACTTTGGTCATGGGTTTGTGGTCTAAACTCTTGGAATTTCAGCCCTAAATTCCAGCCATTTCGCAAATAATCCCCTCTACACTTTATGGGTTGCTTTTTGCAAATAAACCCCTCAAACAACATCGAATCTTTCGCATACAAACACCTCTCAATTTTCGGCCAAAGGAGGGTAAAATTTCAGTCCTAAATTTCAGTCCACTTTGCATAAAAAACCCTCAAATTTCAGTCCACTTTTGCATAAAAGTCCCCCAATTTCGGCCATATGGCAAGTTTTGCATAAAACCCCCAAATTTTGGGTTCATACTCACAACCCATCATCAAGAGCCTATCTTTTTCATGAAATCCAACCCATGAGAACAAAAAGACATGATCTTGGCATGTAAATTCATGTTACACTCCCATTACAAGCATAAAGCTATAATCTTTTCAAAAAGGAGGAGAAAGTTTTGAAGGGGAACTTACCAAATCAAGAGGCTTTCTTTGAGCTTGAAGATGAAGAAAAAAACCTAGCTTGAGAGGAGAGGAATTTTCGGCCAAGAAAGGAGCATACAAAATCCGAAATTTTGTGAGTTTGGAGTTCTTGAAGGAGAGAAACAATGGTGGAGGGATGAAAGGAAGAAGATGGAGTTTGAGAGGGAAAAGGATTCCTCTTTTGAAAATATGGAAAGAAGAGGGAAAATGAAAGAGGAAACAAAATCAAAACAAAGGGGAAAGCAAAAAAGGGAAACAACAAAAGAAGAAAGAAGGAAACAAAAGAAACAAAAAAAAGGGGAATCTCGGTTTTGGCCGAGACACCCCAAGGGTGTCTCGGCCAAGTTGAGACACCCTTGGGTGTCTCAACCCAGTTCGAGCGCCCCCCCCCCCCCCCGAACCCTTTTCGAATCCGAATTTACCTATTTTCGTCGGTTATTGTTTATTTCAATGAGATCCACACTAATCGATACCGAGCGATTCAAAACTCTAGGGTCAACGCCGGTCAACGCGTAACCCTAGGTCAACACCATTCGACGCGTTGCGACCGAAAAGTCAACATTCAACGATCGAAACCCTAGGGTCAACGCTGGTCAACGCTGGTCAATGCCATTCAACGCGTTGCGACCGAAAAGTTAACGTTCGACGTTCGAAACCCTAGGGTCAACGCCGGTCAACGCGTAACCCTAGGTCAACGCC
>BQKN01000536.1:692260-731409 GCA_022839385.1 Asparagus kiusianus | reverse complement strand
AGGGTCAACGCCGGTCAACGCGTAACCCTAGGTCAACGCCATTCAACACGTTACGACAACATTCAACGTTCGAAACCCTAGGATCAACGCCGGCCAACGCATAACCCTAGGTCAACGCCAGTCAACGCGTTGCGACAAAAAGTCAACATACGGTGATCTGAAGCCCTAAGTTAGCACAATGTGACAGAGATAGTCGGTTCAAAGTCAACTCGATAACACGAGCCAAACTCAACTCACTGGTGGTAGACTCGAGACTCCGACGACGGCCAAGCGATAAACGCAGTGTCGGAAGAACTTCGGTTGTTCGTCAAAGCATCGAATAGACCAAAAATCGAAGGAGCTAAGAGTTGAAGCTAACTACAGATCCTTTATGCCGACTAAAGGCTGGATCAATCATATCCAAAGTATTCCAGCCTCTTCTATAAAAGAAATGAGTCCGGAACGTTTTGGAGGGGGTATCTGTAGGCATCGAAAATTGCCTATAGGTTTCCACGAACAGCTCAGTGTTAAAGAACGACGATGAACGTCACTATCTGATTCACAGGAGTTCGATTGACGTCGGTGAACGCTTGAAGTGAATCGGTGAACTACGTGAGCTGACAGAATTTCGGAATAACGAAGGCACAGGCTGATCGGGAGCCCCGCGATGTTTACAAAAGGAACAACGCCCTTCATGTCTCGTTCATTCTACAGATAATCCAACCATTGGAGCTGATAGAACTCTTCGTCAGACTTCCAACGCATTTGGAATCACTCAAATCTGAGTTCGGATGAATAAGTTACGGAGAAAACGAACAAACAGGCATAACGGAACGTCTCAGGCTGAACTGGGACACCCGAGGTGTCTCGGAAAAGTCGAAACACCCCAAGGGTGTCTCGGCCAAGCCGAGACACCCCTAGGGTGTCTCAATGTGGATTTGGGCCCATTAAACGGTTTTAACCGCTCCGCACCTCCTCATGCCTATAAATACAAGCCTTAGGCCTTATTTTTTAAGATCTGGAGTTTTGGAGAATTGGCGAAGCCCTGCCGGACTGAAGAGTGATCGAGCACTTTAACACAAGAGAGTTCTTCGTCAGATCTATATCACCCGCATCCGATCCTTAGCATTACCCCTTAGCGGTAATCCTAAGAAGAGCAAATATCTCGTTTTTATCGAGATAGGCGCTTAAGTTTCTAGATCTCCTCGCGAATCGACGAAGCTCTGAATCAGATCTGATTGCCAGGTAGTCCACGGATATCGACGTCCCCGTCACAGGCTAAAGACCCACACAAGCAAGAGACGATGAACGGATCTTGTGTTTATTTTCAAGAAAGTTGTAATCTTTTTATTCTTTGTTGTTTGAATTCATTTGTAACGTTTGAAGTTTAATGAAATCAATGATGAAGGCAACTTTTAACGAAAACAAGCAAGAACAAAGAATTTTACGTGGTTCGGCAAGTTGCCTACGTCCACGGGGCAAGGAGGGGGGAGATTTTACTACTAGAAATCAAGGGAATACAAATAGGATTACAAATCTCTCAGACCAAATCCTAAAACAAACCTCTTGATCTCTCAAAGCTCTCCCATAATTGGATGCAACAATCCTCTCTCAAAGGCTGCTCAAATTCGTCCTTACATTAACCCTAACAAATCTGGTTTTGGTTATATATCAACTTAAAACCGAATCGGGTCAAAACCTGAAGCCCAGCCCAGAATCATCGACGGTCGACCGTGCGGGTCTCGCGGTCGACCGGAGCGGTCGACCGAACCACCAAACCCGAGAGGAAAAAACGCTTACAGTCATCCGCGGTCGACCGCATCGGTCGACCGTCATCATCCCCGGTCGACCGCCGCGGGCGACCGACAGCAACTCTGAATCCTGCTCTGACTCGTGCACGTTCGCAGTCGACCGCGCCGGTCGACCGCCAGACTTTCTGTTGATTTTTTTGATTTTCTGTAATTCTTCATCTATTAGATTACTGGGAAAATTGCTCCGTTGCCCAACATAAGCTACTCTTCTAGCAACATAACCATAGTTCTATAAGTCTGACATATTGAAATATTAGAATCGTCCCTTAAAGATATGTTAGATTCTTCTCTTTCCAAACGCGAAAGATTTCACATCAAAATCCTGCTTCACTTATTATAGTTCTCTTCTCTATGCTTTTGTATGATCTGTAGAAATGATGAAAATATTGGTAAAGTTCAGGAAATTTGAAACGGAAAGGCATTTGGGTGCTTGTCGGTAGACCGTGAGCTTTGGTGCAGTCGATCGCCAAACACGCACGAGTACAGGGTAATTTCTGGAGTTCTGGTCGGTCAACCATGAGGTTAGGTCCGGTCGACCGCCAAGCCCTGTAATGGTTTTCTAGATTCTACATTTCTGTCCGGTCGACCGCGAGCTTTGGAGCGGTCGATCGTCAATCGGGTTTGGGCCTGGGCTTTATTTCCTGTGCTGATCTGGTTTGTGTTTTGATATATATTGAAACACGATTTTAGGGTTTTGTTAATCAAAGATTTGAGATTGTACTGAGCATATTGAGAGGGAGAACTTGTGAGCAAGTTGAGAGATTTGGTTTAGGGTTTATTTGAGTGATTTTGTGAGATTGTAACCCTTTGTACTCTTCTTGATTTAGTGGAATCTCCTCATCCTCTCCCGTTGGACGTAGGCAAATTGCCGAACCACGTATATCTATGTGTTTGGTTTGATTTGTCGTATTTTGGATTTGATTGTGCTCGTGTTTGGTTTGGTTATCTTCTCCCGTGACTCGCGGACTCGTTTGGTTGTTGAGCACGCTTCCACAAAGGCGCACAACATGATCGCTAATTCATGATAATTGAATTCTGATTTTATATATTAAATTTTCAACCGCAAGTTTTCAGACAATGTGATAGAACAATGGCAAATTCTAAAAATCTCAACTTAAATATAGTGATCTCATTCAATTATGATCATTATGCTCTAGATATTAATTTTCAGCATATTATGCATTCTTTTATTTTCTTTTCTTTTTTTTTTTGTTAATTTAAATTAAGAATTGATCTATTTTTCTATTATTTGAATAGTCTATGCAACAGATTGAAAATTAGAGTTCTTTATTTACTTTTTTTTCGCTTGGTTTCAAATGAATGTGCTATCATGTGTACAAATGTTCTGTATCTAGCAGCAATTAATGGAGTTAAATACTTTTTCCGAGTTGAAATTACAAAAATTCAACATATATATAAAACACGACTCTTATTGTTTCTGTTTTTTCCCTCAATCAGCATCATTGTCGGCGAGTCTTTCATCTCTATCTACCAGGTTTGGCATCTTTGACGTGCAGACGTAATTCTTTCCAGCTAATTAATCACTCTTAAACATAATTTTCATTTGAAAATTTTTTGCGAGTTTCAGTACTCCACCGATATCCCAACAACAAATACAAAATCTGATTTTATTCAAAAACACCATATGAATTGTTTCTTTCAAGTCTCAACTTGATACTACAGAGTAAAACTTTCATGCGCTTTGTACATGCGACCGTATTTCTCGTTTCCATGACATTAAAGACTGCACTTGTGCATAAATTGGGCCGCCTATACAACCTACCCAGCCCAGAAAGCCCCAAGCCCTCATTTTGATGTGGGAAGGCCCAATACAATTTGTTCAACTAGAGTTAATATTATATGAAGCCATTCAAGACGAGCCACGGGAAATGTAGGTTTACTCAAAAATAATTAAATTACATACATGGAAAGGTGGCCATTTTGTTTAAGTTATCACATCCTGAATTATTGGTAACAAGAAATCATTTTTATGCTCAAAAATATCAAACAAGTAGTGTGTTTATTCTATTTTCCATTTAATATCAAATAAAAGGGTTCTATAATCCAATATAAGAAATTTTTGATTTATTAAAAGAATTTGGTGGAAATTAACAAACCAAGTGGACCTACTGAGGGAAGACTCTATTGTATGCCCTTCTTTATACGATTTATTCTTTTGCTGTCGAAGGGATGGCTTTTCTTTCAACAAAGATCACGAAGGTATATGCATTAGGGGTGCAAAGTGGCTCGGGTACAGCTTAAATATGGTACTTATCATGTTGTTATTTGCATACCAATTAATGTATGGATATGGAAATGTGTTAGTAAAGAAAACTTATAACTATATCCGCAAAAGTCAAATATGGATGCAGATATCGTTTGGTATGTTTTATTGCATTTTAATATCTCTTCTAATACCTTTACATGCCATAGAGGTCTCAAACAAGAGGACTCCCTATCCCCTATGCTTTTTATTCTGGTGGTAGATATTCTTGACAAGATGTTGGTTAACAGTGTGAACTCTAGGGACTTATCTGAGTTACATCTCAAAGGGAAGCTTAACAACATCAGGGATCTTTTCAATTTGCAGATGACAATCTGGTCTTTTGCAAAGTGAATAGGGAAAACATGACCATGATTAAGACTATTTTCTACTTCTATAAAGATATTTTTGGATTGGAAATTAGCTATGCTAAGATAAGTCTATATTGTAGTGGCAAGTTAGTTAACAAGGATCCTTCTCTAACTCTCATTCTTAACTAATATTTTGCTTCTCCTTTAAAATACCTTGGCCTCCCCTTCAAAAAGGGTTCTCTATCAAAACCAGATCGGCAATCACTCCTTGATTCCTTCCATAAAAAGCTCTCCACGTGAAAAAGTAAACATCTGTCTATAGACAGTCGTCTTGTTCTTGTTAACTATGTTTATCATCTCTACCCTTGTACGTCATTCTTCAAAATCCCTAAAGGTTAATGAAGCTAATGGACATGATAAGGAAAAATTTTCTTTGGGAGGTAGTGAAAAAATGTGAGGGGTAAGGCTCTGGTTAAATGGGGCAATGTTCGTCCTCCTAAACAGAGTGGATGTATGAATATCCTTTATCTTGAATCTTTTAATATTTCTCTCTTATCAAAGTGGGTTTGGAAATGTCTTAGACAAGACTCCCTAGTGGGACTAGTTCTTCACTCAATCTATCATTCCCCTTAAATAGCATGCCTCATCATCGGTCTAGTTCTAAGTTCTGGCAAGATTTAATTTCTATTACCCAACCTTTATTAAACATGGTAAAATGACAATTAGGTAATGGTTTACGGATATGGTTTTGGAAATATAAATGGATAGGTGACAACTCCTTGGCAAGTCTCTTTCCTTTGGCTTCTAATCTAGCTATGCCCAAACAAGTGTCGATGGCATCATAGGGTCAATTAGTTGAAGAGAATTGGTCTTGGAAGCCTTACGCAGAACTAGTGATACATCAGAGTGCCAACAGGTTGGAGTTTTTAAAGCTCTTCTTTCTACCTTCACCCTCAAGCCTTCACAAGCCCCTCACTAGGTTATGTAGCATTTTGATAGTTCGGGAATATTCTCAGTCAAATCCTTATATTCCTTACTTATCAATGGCAACCAACTAGTCCACACTATGGTTTCATCTGGAAAATTTTTCTTCCAAGCAAAGTGAAGATTTTCCCTTGGATTCTTTCATTAGCTAAACATCAAACTAAGGACATCTTGTCTAGAAAAGGTTGGGCATGTGATCTTTTATGTTCCATCTATGAGATAAACCAGAGTCATACAACCATCTTTTTCTTCAATGTGACTTTGCAAAACAAGTGTGAGATTTCTTCTTTCCAAAGCTTGGTTTGGCTATTTTACCACAACATCTTTTTTACTATGTGTTACGGTAACTCTATAGAACTGAAGGCTTAGACTTTTATGGTGTTATGTTTTCCCTACATTATGCTGGTGTCTTTGGAGTACACGCAATAACTTGGTTTTTTTATGGAAAGACCCCTGAGGCTACAAAGGTGACATCTAATGTGATTCACTTTCTCATATTCTAAATAGAAAACTCTAATTAAAGGTAGGAGGACAAGCTAAAGAGTATCATCAAGGAAAAAGGCGTCGTAGATTTTGTTTCTTCAAGCAGGGATAGCATGGACATGATGTGAAGTGATCAGTTCAATTTATGATGTGAACAATATTTTGATTTTTTTCTTTCTTTCTTTTTTGTCACAGTCTTAGGTACTGTTTGGTTAGCTATTGAGTTGAGCATGTCGGCTGATAATATTTTTTTTGAACTCATGTTTTCGCGCTTCCTTTTAGTGTATATGAGTTTTTGTTTAAATCGACTTCCCCACTGTTTTAATAGAATGTAGTATAGTGTGATGATAAATTTCCGCTCTTTTTTCTGATTTCCATTAACAGTATGGAGTGCAACTGACAAAATTTGATATAAACTTTCAAGAGGCATATATAATATATATTTTGGTATGTCATCTCACCCTATTTTACTTCAAAACAAAAACAAAAATTCCACCACTTGTTCCTCTTCCTTTTGAACTTCTTTTCTCATAGATATCTAAAACTATAAATATTTGCTTTAATTTTGAGATATCTTGAATTTAAGTCTTAATTAAATTGTTTGCAGTTTTATTTAATTGAGTTAAAATAACAACATTTTAAATCAAGTAAAAGCAATATTAAATATATAGAAACATAAGAACTTCACTCATAATATATTATTTTGATCCACAAGATTCAAGGAAATCAAAAGAGCTTAAATAGTCCATGACCTTCATTGATGACTACTCTAGGAAGATTTGGGTCTACTTTTTGTGGTTTTCAAATAGTGAAGTCTTTGATTAAGAAGCAGACTTGGAGGTTGCTTAAGAGGCTTAGAATTGATAATAGCCTTGAGTTTTCTGGGGGCAAATTTAATGAGTTTCGCAATCTGCACGAAGGAGGGAATCATTAGACATCGTACAGTCCTCGCATACCACAACAGAATGGAGTGGCAAAATGTATGAATAGAATTCTTTAAAAAAAACTCATTATATGTTATTCAATACAGGTTTAGGTAATAAACATTGGGCAGAAGTGGTGAATATAGCTTGTTACTTAGTGAATCGGTCACCATCTACTGATATCAGTTGTAAAACTCAAGAGGAGGTTCGGTCCGGTAATCCAACAGATTATTCTAACGTTAGAATATTTTTTTGCACTGCATATGTGCATGTCAGTCAAAGGAAACTTGAGCCTCAAGCGAAGAAGTGCTTATTCCTAGGTTATGCATCAAATGTTAAGGGTTTTAGGTTGTGGTATCATGATTCGAAGTCCCCTAAGATTATTAACAACCGTGATGTCACTTTTGATGAGTCTGCTATATTCCATAAAAAACAATCACCACTTTTAGTTGATGATAAGATGCGCACTATAGGATAAAAGGTGGAATTAGAAATTCGTGATTCAACTCTTCAGCAGAACAAGACTATGGTACTTCAACAGCCAGATACTGTTCAAGTAGATGAATCACATCAGCAATTGCGGGAAGAGCGGGAACACTATTGCTTGAGACCGATCAAGATGAGATATTTAACCACTGTTTTCGGTAAAAGTTGCCTTCATTACTGAACTCATTATAAAATTAGTCTTTACAAAGAATTCAGATCTTAATCAAAAGAAAAGATGAAAAATTACAACTTTCTCGAAAATAACACAAGATTCGTTCGTCGTCTCTTGCTTGCGTGGGTCTTTAGCCTGTGACGGGGATGTCGATATCCGTGAACTACCTAGCAATCAGATCAGGTTCAAAGCTTCGTCGATCCGCGAGGAGATCTAAAAACAGAAGCGCCTATCTCGATAAAAGCGAGATAATTGCTCTTCTTAGAATTACCACGACGGGATAATCCTAAGGATCGGGTACGGGTGATGCAGATCTGAGAACTCTTGATCTCTTGCGCTGAAGAATTCGATCACTTTTCAATTCGGCAGGGCTTCGCCAATTCTCCAAAACTCCAGATCTCAAAAAATGAGGGTCTAAGGCTTGTATTTATAGGCTTGAGGGGTTCCGGGCGGTTAAAATCACACAAAGGCCCAATTCTGCATTGGAGACACCCCAGGGTGTCTCCACCTAAGCCGAGACACCCCAGGGTGTCTCGGCGTGGGCCGAGACACCCTAGGGTGTCTCGGCTTGGGCCGAGACACCCTAGGGTGTATCGGCCTTAGCCGAGACACCTTAGGGTGTCTCGTTAGTCCGAGACACTCCGTTATGGTGTATTTGTCCGTTTTCGCTGTAAATCCTTCGCCCAAACTCGGATTTGAGTGATTCGAAGTACGTTGGGAAGTCGACGAGGAGTTCTATCAACTCTGATGGTTGGATCATTTGAGACACGAAGGGTGTTGTTCCTTTGGTAAACATCGCGGGGCTCCCGATTAGCCTGTACCTTCGTTATTCCGAAATTCTGTTAGTTCATGTAGTTTGTCGATTCACTTCAAGCGTTCACCGACATCAATCGAACTCCTATGAACCGGATAGTGACGTTCATCATCATTCCTTAACACTGAGCTTTTCGTGGAGACCTATAGGCAATTTTCGATGCCTACAACCACCATGGAGATATAAAGATACAGTAGCTTATACATTGTCAGTTAACAATTTTATGTCCTTCGACTATTTGGAAGCTACTTTAGGTTATGACTCTGCAAAGTGGCTAGTTAATCATGCTCATTTTTTAGTTGGTATGTTGGTAATACCTCTTTCAGTTGGCAAGTTCAAGCCGGGCTTGGACTTGATTGATATGTGATGCACTTAATGCCATGCGAGGCTGTTGCAGAAGGTAGAGTAAATTAGCTTTTTGGATTGAGTAATATTTTGCGTATTTGAGTCAATATGGAGATTTGTTATGGATGCCTCAAATACACACGATCGAAGTTGGCATCTCAGCATAGTCATGCTTTGGTAGAGAGAATGTTATTTTGAGTTTGTGATAAATTGGTTTATATAAGGTCGTAATTGCGAAGGACATGGATACCTAACTAACTTAGAAATAATCTTGATCAATTAAAGATTCTAATTGATTAGGAAACCCACATATACTAGAGTTCAATTTGCTGACATAATCAATCATATGGAAATTCTATTCCTACTGTGATTCTATTTCCTTGAGAAGCAAGCAATTGGCCTTTTAGATCTATATATATACAAGGTCATCCGAGATTAAATGATCATCAATATACAGAGCATCAATCGAGAACAGAGGGTTCTCTTCTGAAACCTATTTGATATTTTTCTCTTTTGTTTCTTTATTTGAGAGAGATTGTATTAGAATTTTGGGATGTAATAGAGACTGAGTGATTGAGAGAGATCCATATTGTATTCCTCACATATTGTAAGTAAATCTATTCTTCTCCTTTGCATGTGGACGTAGCTACAAGCCGAACCACCTATATCTGTGTATTATTTTTGTTGTCAATATCTTTTTGCACTTTCATGTGATTGATATTAGTCTATTCTTCCTGGAGATTTTGTCATAATATTGACATGCAAACATGAAAATTTTCACCTGAATGTTCTCATATAACACTAACATGCTAATTTTATATATTTTAACAATTAGTATTTATTAAATGTATCATTGAACATACTCCAACTTTATTTTAAAGTAAAATTAAGTTTGAAAAAGATTTTTGGTTGGTTTAATAGAAAATTTAACAAATATTAATAATTACAAAGCTCTAAACTTGGCACGGAGGTATTAGAGAGAAACATTTGAGTGAAAATTCACATGTTTGCATGATCAACTTATGATATTTTTTGACACTAAATACAACTTGTAGTTTATACGTTATAGAATGGAGAAACTTTATGGTGTTTAAGTGAAATTTAGCTTAAATTTAATATTTTTAGAGAAATCATATCAAATTGTCTTGAAAATGCAGTGTACTACAATAATCAAACCCCTTTATGACTGCCACTCATTAGTCATAACCCTCCCGTGATGCACGAACCCAACAAGAACAACACATAATCTCCTTTTCTTGAACCTAAGACCTTGCGAAACTCGATTTCCTTTTACAACTAGTTTCTTTACAAATACTTTAATCAAAAACTCATGTGAAAACTCTCAAATTTGTGCGTTCAACAAATCTCCTAAGTTGCTAACTGTTCCGTCCTTTTTTTCTTTTTCTTTTTTTTTGGATAACGCAAATTGTGTTAGCTTTAGTCAGCTGATAAATGGTAATATCAAGTGATAGTAAACAGATGTTGACACACGCAAATTGTGATAAATGAGCTTCTCATCTGTTTACTATTTACTAAACAAAAGTCAAAATAATCAAACTAAATCAAAATTTTCACATTGCTTCAATGACTTAATTTAGATGTACTGAATAGTTTTCACGTGATGCCTATGTGAGCATATAAATTAGCGAAAAGGTCATCAGTGTCCTCGTGATTAATAAATTTGTTCAATTCCTTTCTTTATCATAACAATTTTACCATTTTGGAGTAGCAAAAAATTAAAATATATTAAATAAAGTATAGATCAATTCAGGAAAAAGATAGATGTATTAATATAAACAGTAGAATTATTAGATATTGATACTTGCTAAATATTTTAGGTGTTTGTTTACATGCAAGGGTGAAAGTAAAATACAATAATTAACTTGCCACATAGAATTTATTACCTTTTTGTGTTCCCATTAAAAAGTGTTAAAGTCACATAAAAGTGACAAAAATTGGAACTATTTTTAACTAATAATTTTAGCTATATTTATCAATTAATCCTATTTTGCATCATCATCTTCACTGTGTATTTTTAATAATAATTTCGTTTTTCAATCCAACAGTTTATTTCACTTTCATGCTGCATGGACGTATTTTAAAAAAAAACTTAACTTACATATTTTTAGTTGACTTTCGAATTGCCAAACATCCTAAACTAAATTATATTTTTGAAAAGTCTAGAGTTAAAAGAATACCCATTTTGGTATCTAAGACAAGACATACATGCAATTCCAAGGCTATTTAGGTATAAGTATAGATGTTTATCTAAATTTAGTACATCTATCTATATATCAATAGGAAAATGTTCGACATGCCTCTCTTGGATTCCTCTGAGAAAGGAGAGGATATATTCAACATGTCACGTGAGTCACATAAAAAAGTTTGGGAAAAAAAATTAAAAAAATAAATAAAGAGATTCACTCATGCACTCATTCACCTACTCTCCCACTCTCCCATCTTTGTTGCAGCAAAGGAGTAGTGGAGCTGCTGCAATGAAATCATTATTAATGTCTCTTCGTGCTTTCTCTCTCTTCTTGTTGCAGGCTTTGCAATTTGCCACTTTGTTCTATTCCTAGTGCTGTAGTTCCCCCGCTAGAGATTAATCTTTCTTTTTAATGTACTGTTGAATCGGACTTGTTTTGAGACAGTTCAAATCAAATCTTAATTTGATTAGGATTAGAAGCTTGACTTTAACCGGAATTTGAATTAAATTTCAATTAAAAGAGAACTAGGATTTTAATAATTCTAGAAAGTGTCATGAGAAAGGAATCTTGAAGGAACTATAACTAGTCAAAGGAAGGAATCATACATGAACTCGGCATAGGAGGGAAGAAATCTATAAATACCCCTTAATAGGTCAGTTGTAATATGAGAAGAAAACGGTCAATGTGATGAGGAAAAAGAAGAAGAAAAAGGGATTACTCTTATGAGAATTACCAAGAGGAAGTTTATTATTCTTTTGAGGATTTACAAGAAGGCACGCAATATAAAGTAGAGATTGTGACTGTACGTAGTTACAGGTGCATGTTATGAATGCACTTAGGGGCTGTTTGGTTCCCTGTTTTTAAGGGAAAGTTTATGTTGAAAGCCTGCCAAAAGTGTCAAAAATGTCACTTTTTGACAGGCTTTCAGCCAAAATCTTCTTTTTAAGATGTGATTTGGGCTGAAAGCCTATCAAAAAGTGACACTTTAGCAGGCTTTCAAGAGAAAAAAAATTCTAACCAAACAGCCCCTTATGGATTTGAGAAAGACACTCCGCTTTAGGAGGAGACCATGACGGATGTTCAATACTCATGATTTTGAGAAAGGTACGTGACATCAAGTAAGCTTGTGAAGCTATTCAAGCACTCATGATTTTGAGAACAGTATGCAGCATAAGGTGGAGGCTAGGAAAGTGGAGCAAGGTGACAAGATTGTTCAATACATTGTTGGGACAAACCTGGGGCTCAATAGAGCAGGGTTGCAGCAATAGTAGAGCAAAAATAGAGATAAAATGATAGACACACAGATTTACGTGGTTCGGCATAAAATTGCCTACATCCATGAGCAATGATAGAAGAATCCACTATGAGAAAAAAAACTCTAGAGTTATAATCTCTCTTTACAAGGAGATACCCTCTCTCTCTCTATTTTTTTCTCTCTCACTCTTCTATATGAGGAGTTGTTTCTGGAATGATTTTTTCCTTAAGGATTTGGAGCCTATTTATAGTGTTTGGAAAAAACACTATGCATAATAAAATATTAATATTACTGTAATACCCCAACCCTTGAGAGGGTGATATGATTAGTATTGATAGATTTGATTGGAATACTCACACCACCAAGATGCATCTTCTTTTTGGGAACCCAACTCTTAGAAACTCCAAAATTAAACGTGTTTGGCCTGGAGAAATTCTAGGATGAGTGACCCCCTGGGAAGTTTTCCAGGGAGCACGTGAGTGAGGACAAAACATGCTGAAAAGACATATGGTGGTTTGTGAGGCTAGTCCATCAGATCTAATAGCGTACCGACTCCGAGATTCCGGGACGGGGAGTTACAAATGGTAGCAGAGCAACGACAACCGAAATTGTGAGAGCTAAGTGCTATGCGGCGTAAAGTGCTACGTCGAGAGGGCGAGAGCTATCTCTTGAGGCCGTATGAGCCACCTTTAGAATCTCACACGGATGGTATGGTCTTGGATGATATGATTTGGCGCAACGATGACGTTACGAGTTTAAGTGGGGGAGTTTGTAATACCCCAACCCTTGAGAGGGTGATATGATTAGTATTGATAGATTTGATTGAAATACTCATACCACCAAGATGCATCTTCTTTTTAGGAACCCAACTCTTAGAAACTTCAAAGTTAAGCGTGCTTGGCCTGGAGAAATTCTAGGATGGGTGACCCCCTGGGAAGTTTTCCAGGGAGCACGTGAGTGAGGATAAAACGTGATGAAAAGACATGTGGTGATTTGTGAGGCCAGTCCATCAGATCTAATAGCGTATCGACTCCGGGATTTCGGGGCGAGGCGTTACAATTACACTGTGCATCTTTTGAAATTTTCAAACTCGATGCCTAACCCAGTGCATTTTTAATAGTGGGGCCCACTCTTTTGCTTTTGGTCAAAAACATGGGCTACTGATTTCGGTACCTGATAATCTCCCACTTAAAGATTTGATTGAGTGTCAATCATATCTTCACATTATTTTTTATCTTGCCATCTTCATGTTGCCTACGTCTCCGTCAGACCACAAAAAATCGACACCAAATAAATTTGTTAGTATTGACTGCTTTTGTCAAAAAATCTGCTAGGTTATCTTTGGTGTGAATTTTCTGCATATCCACTGTTCCTTCTTCCACTTTCTCACGAACGAACTGGTACTGAACTCGAATGTGTTTGGTCTTTGAATAAAAGGTTGGATTTCTTGCGAAATGCAAAGCACTCTGACTGTCACAAAATAGAGATATCTTCTTTTGTTCATGGCCGAGTTCCTCCAGCACCATCTTTAACCACATCGTTTCTTTACTAGCTTATGTAGCTGCTACATACTCTACTTCTATTGTTGAAGTAGCCACAACTGACTGTAGTTTTGAAATCCAGCTTCCAGTTTCGCCAGCAAGTGTAAACATATAGCCTGTGGTGGATTTGTTATTATCACGATCACCTGCATAATCAGAATTAACATATCCACTGACAATAAAATCAGATCCCACATAGCATAATGCAATGTTTGAGGTTCCCTTAATGTATCTTAAGACCCTCTTTACAACATTCCAATGCTTTTTACCAGGATTTGCCATGTATCGACTAACCACTCTCACTGCTTGTGCAATATTTGGTCTTATACAAATCATAGTGAACATTAAGCTTCCCGCTGTTGATGCATACGGTACTCGAGACATCTCCATTCTCTCTTCTTCATTGCTAAGAATCATACTGGAGGATAACTTAAAATTAACAGGAAGTGGGGTAGAAATTAACTAACAATCTTACATGTTAAACCGTCGTAAGATTTTCTTCAAATAATTCCTCTGAGAAAGCTATATCTTCCTATTAACTCTATCTCTGTAAATTTGCATCCCTAGAATCTTGTTTGCAAATCCTAAATCTTTTATTTCAAATTCCCTAGCCAACTGAGCCTTTAACTCTTGGATACGATCTTTGTTGGGGCCTGCAACCAATATGTCGTTAACATACAATAATAAGATAACAAAGTTATTTTCACCAAAACTCTTGAAATATGCACAAGGGTCTGAATTAAGTATGTTATATCCAAGGCTCATGATGAATGAATCAAATCTCTTGTACCAACACCTTGGTGCCTGCTTTAGACCGTAAGAGATTTGTTCAATCTGTAGACCAAGTTCTCTCTTTCTTTTTCTTCAAAACCTTCTGGTTGGAACATGTAAATTTTTTCTTTAAGATCTTCATGAAGAAATGTTATTTTCACATCTAGTTGCTCTAGATGTAAGTCAAATATAGCGCTCATAGCCAGGACTATTCGGACTGTTGTAAATCGAACTACAGGAGAAAATATTTCATTAAAGTCAATATCTTCTTTTTGAGCATATCCTTTTACCACCAATCTAGCACGATATCGCTCCACTTGATCATCGTCATTTCGCTTGATCTTGTACACCCATTTATTTCCAATGGTCTTTCTTCCTTATTATAGTGACACAAGTGTTGGCCTTTTGTTTTGGTGATGTTTTAACAAATAATTTACTATTAATATTATTTGTCTAGTGTTTGTGTTTTTCTATTTATTGTAGACAAACAATAGGTTGGAGGATGGATGGAATCGAGCTTCAACGATCATATCCAATGGAGGTTGGCAGAATATCGGTGTGAAGCAATGCAATTCAAGTTAAAGATTTAAGTTCAAGCTTCATCAGTAAGTTTACCAAGAAGAGCATATTGAAGATCAAGATCAAGCTTGGGTAATTTAGTTTAGGAGTTTATATTATGTGTGTTAGATACTCTAAGCTCAATATTACACATACACACAATTCTTGATTTTGAGTAATTTTGACAAAATATTGAGTTATTGGTTTTTGGACTTAACAACCATTATATAAATATTCTATTAAGTCTATAAAATTATTTTATAAGGTTTTAACATATTGTTTAACTCAATAGTTAAAAATCAAGAAGTTTATGTACACATGTATTTATAAGTTTTGCAAAATACATGAGTTTTTACAAATAAGAAATTCAATTTGAGAAAAACTTTTTCTAACATGTTAAATTTCATGTTTATAAATGTTTTCCAAAGTTTTATTAATTTTGGAATTAATTTGTTATGTTTAATTGAATTTACAAAATCAAGTTTTAAATAAGTTCATGTTCGTACATGTTTTTGCAAAACAGATGAGTTTTCATAATTGGCAAATAAAATTTAAAAATTTTCTTTGTTTACATGTTTATCTTCATATATACAAACATTTTTCCAAGTTTTACTAATTTTGGAGTTGTTTTGTTATTTTTAATTGAATTTACAAAACCGAGTTTTCAGCAGTTTTTTTAGAAACTGTTTATCTGTCTTCAAATAGTTATTTCTATCAACTGGGAAATGATATTTGAGAAATTCTTTCTCTAAAATGTTTATCTACATGTATAAAACCTTTCATCAAAATTTCATAAATTTTGGAGTTAATTTACTATTTTTAATTGATTTTACAAAGTTAGATATGCAGATTTCTAGATTTCAGAAACTGTCAATTTTCACGGTCGACCGCTACAGTCGACCGTGTTACAGTGTGGTCGACCACCACAGTTGACCATCTTCAGTCCAAAGAATAGTTTTGCGGTTTTGCTTCTCACGGTCAACCGCAAATGTTACCGTTACACAGTAATGGTAGCTTGCTGATTTTTGTTTTTTAGTGGGTTTTTGGGGTTTTTTGGGTTATTTTCTTCTACCCTATATATACCCCTTTACCATATCTATTTTCTACAAACAAAAAATGTTTTAAACAAGTTTTAAAAGAGTTTAAATTTGGTTTTAAGTTTGTTTAAGGGTTTGGTTTGTGAAGAATTCCACAAGAGAAAGTGGAGATCAATTCATTGATATTTGAGCTTCAATCCATCTCTCTCTCTCTCTCTCTTGTCATCTAGAGAAGTTTTCCTAAACTCAATTCTAGCTTTTATTTATAATTATTTATTGATTATCATTTCTATTAAGCTAGTATTTACATTTGAGTTTAGTTGATTTTATTTCACTCATTGTTTACACACACCCACTTGAGCTTATTGTATTTACATTCATAGTATATTTGGGTTGTGGGATTATGACATTGAGTGTGAGCCTACATTGAGTTCTCATCTATTATAAAGAATAAATTTGTTGTATTATGAGCATTATTATGAGATTCAATTTGTATTACACTAGTACACCGAGAGGAGTGTGTGGTGAGAGACGTGGTCGCTTCCAAGAGGAGTGACGTCGGTTGACGAACCTAGGGAGAGGTTGTATCTGAGCACTTGAGGAATGACACAGGCTAGAGACCTATACTTAGAGGGTGTGAAGTGTAGTTACATTATGAGATTATGATCGTTGATCGGTGAGCGTTGAAAACCGATATTGTGTGGTGTAAATGTTATTCGGGTGAGCGTAGAAAACCCGGTTGTGATAGTGAATTTCTCCCTGGTAATGAGGAGCAGAGACGTAGACTAAAAGGTCCAAACTTCGTGATCATATTGTGTGTTTGCATTGTTTATATTACCCTATCACAATTGTATCCTTAGTTTATTTTGTTTACCCTTGTGTATATCACTTATCCTAACTCACATATTTTATTGTATTTTATACTTGCTAGGATAACTTGTTAATTAGTTTTAATTGGCATAAAATCTGATTAAATTAGCATAAAACCCTAATCACACCCCCCCCCCTTTAGGGTCTAACAACAAGTACCCAAGTCTTATTCTTATGGAGAGATTCAATTTTTTCCTGCATTGCTGCCATCCACAAAGATGCATATATGCCATTTATAGCTTCATAAAAAGTTGATGGCTCTCCATCCTCCGTTAGAAGACAGTGTGCAACTGTTTATGGGAAATTTGTAGTGAAAAGAAAATGAAAGAAAATTGACTTGTATTCTCTCAAATTCAATTACAATTTGAATTCCGATTACAAAAGAGAGGAGAATGAATTTGATTCTCCCCTTTGTTTAAAACTGGGTTCTTCTCGGTAGAGATGGAGTGCCTCCTTCGAATGCTTGCGTCGAATTTGCTCTTCGTTGACGATCTGACCGTCTTTTATCTCGTGAGAACGATGAACTTCTGTATGAAGTTTGATGAATAACTCTTAACGAGTTTTAGAACTCAGAACGAGTTAGAACTCTGTGAAAAGAGTTGTTAGAACTGAAAATTCGGTTAATGACCAATCAGATTTTCTATTGCTGAAGGATTCTTTCAGATTTGATCCTCTGAATCTGAGTTAAATCTTCTCCTTCGAAGAATTCGCCTCTGCAATCTCCAGATAAGATCCAAGCTCCAAACCTCCTCGTACGGTTTAGATATTGAAAAATCTCCAACCCCTTACTCAGTTGAGTTTGTTGAGGTTTTATAGGTGGATAAGAGGTTGTAACTGCCCTCTAAATCCGCTCCTAAGTGGGTGTGATTTCCTCAGATCGTGGGGAAACAATTCTGAAACTGTTCGACTCATGTTTGAATGAGTCAAACGCCCAATTCGGCGTTCAGGACCCTAACTTCGCGTCTTAGAATTGAGACGCAGGGTTGGGTGTTGACTGAACGTCAAGAACGCGAGGGCCGCTCGCGTTTTACTTGTTGCCATCTTGGAAACGCGGGGTCGCTCACGTTTTGCCTGTTGTGACTTAGAAACGCGGGGGTCGCCTGCATTTCAAGAATCATAACACGGGGATGAATTTCGCGTTTTAAAAAGGGTTGGTTGACTTGTAACCTCTTCTGTAAAGCGTTGCAAGGACTATTGTTCGGTAATCCTTACTTTAACTGTCGTGGGGTGTGAAAGTCGTTAGATTGTAACTCTCACGGTTGATTGTGAAGACCACTGAATAGAGTTTTCATCAGCAGTAGGAAGTACCGTTGAATTGTAACTCTTCTCGATCTATGTGAAAAGTCCTCCATTTGCAGCTTTCATTTGTCAACATGAAAGTCATCTGATTGTAACTTTCATCATTGAAGCTTGATGGGGATCTGCTATCTATTGTGATTTTTAGACAGCCTACAGAACCCCCTCCAAAGTTTTCGAAAGTTCGCGGTTGATTGGGACGAATTTTTGGAATTCTTTGGATCCCAAAATTTAATTGGTTGGTTGTTCACTCTGTCTGGTTTGAAGACATTGTGAACCTGGTTGTTTTGAATGTTGAAATTCTGTCCTCTCGAACCAAACAAGGTAGCTTTTGAGTCTTGATGATAATGAACTTAGTCAAACAAGCTAAAGCCCAAGTCATTACTGATGAACCAGACAAGAACGATGATGACGATGATTTTTGTCTAGGTCTATGAGATACTCCACTCAATCTACAGTGAGGTGTATTCATCGGATTTTATCCGGATCCTTAATATACTCCACTCAATCTGTGATGAGGTGTATTCATCGAATTTTGTTTGGATCCTTTAGATACTCCACTCAACCTGTGATGAGGATGTGTTCTTTTCTCTTGAAAATTCTTGTAGGTATTGATGAACACTTGAAAGGCAGTCTTTCAGTTTCATTGATCTTGGTGGGAATGTTAAGCCCTTTAGAAGAGTGAGGTGCGTGTCGAATTGGGTTTTCATCGATCCTTGTTGGGATGTTAAGCCACTTAGAAGAATGAGGTGTGCACCGAGTCGTGTCTTCATCACTCTTGGTTGGGATGTTAAGCCATTTAGAAGAGTGAGTTGTGCGTGATTTTGGTTTTATTAATCTTAGTGGGAATGTTTAGCCACTTAGAAGAATGAGTTGTGCGTGATTTCTGGTTTAATGATTTTAGCGTTGCTGATTGTAATCTACCTGCACCCATCCAATAGACTCTACAGCGGAGTCGCCATCTATTTCTTCTCGGCTTTAGTCACCTTGATGGCTGACATCAGTCTTTCTCTATTTATTTGAAGCTACGTCGTATCTCCCGTTGGTCATAACGCGTGGGTGAATTCCGTGCTTGGGACTTTTAAACGTATGGGTAAACTCTGTGCTTGAGAGTTTGAACACGTGGGTGAGTCTCGCGTTTGGAATTTCAACCAACTCGAACGCTAGAATCGAGTTTGGATGGGATTCTGGCCTAGAACCCCGTTCCGATTTGATAGCTCACAGTTGTCTATAAATAGACCGCTAGGGGTCAAATCAAGAGTCATTCGACTCTTCTTGAAATTTTAACGAAAATTTTCGTTCTCATCTTCGGCGAAAGCGACTCTTCTTCTCCATCGATTAAATTTCATGGGACCCAAGAAGAAATCCGCCCCTCGCCCCCTTAGACCCGTCGTTAGCGCGGCTCGAGGCTCGTCACCGTCTACGTCGACCGGCGGCACTGTAGATCAGGTGGGCATGTTGCCTCAACTTCCTTTGATCGGCGGTGAGTACGACCCCCCGTGGTCATTAAACTTGCTACGGCAAGTTCTTATCTTTGAATCAACAAGGAAACTCGTTTCAATAACGCGGGACTGGACTCCGTCGTTTAGTATTTTTGACGAGGGGTTCGATCTCCGCGTCTGAGATTTTCGACGCGAGGTTCGATCTGCGCGTCTGAGATTTTTGACGCGAGGCTCGATCTCCGCGTCTGAGATTTTTAACACGAGGCTTGATCTCCGTGTCTGAGATTTTTAACACGCGGCTCGATCTCCTCGTCTGAGATTTTTGACGCGCGGCTCGATCTCCACGTCTGAGATTTTTGACGCACGGCTCGATCTCCGCGTCTGAGATTTTTGACGCGAGGCTCGATCTCCGCGCCCGCGTCTGAGATTTTTGACGCGCAGCTCGATCTCCGCGGCTGATTATCTATGCATTGTCTAACTCTTTTCTTTATTTTGCAGTGCGTCATACCAGCGAGCCTCTCGCTTTTCGCCATTATTTTGGGCACGAAGGTGGTGTGGATCTGAACATGACATTCAACCTGCGCCGAGAGCTCCTGGTTTTCTGAATTACGAAGAAGAGCCGTGTGGAACTGATCACCCAAGCTTCTCCAGAAACTCTTAGGATATTGGTCACAGACGCTAGACTTGAGAATCTGAACCGTAAACCGATAATCAAACCAAGGTTCCTCTTCGGGGATTTTGTTGACTTTGAAGCAGGCGCTGCTTATGATGGAGACTACAAGTGGCTGCGGAAGGTTGGAGACCACAACCTTTTCTTGCCCAATTTGGAGAGGATGTTCCCCATATCATACTTTCAGTGCGCTTCCATCCTAAGGCGTATGGATTAGAACCTTGTTAAGGATCAGAATGGAGTTGTTCTCGGAACCCTAACTTTTCAAGGGGTCCGCACAGTTGGTTATAACAAACAGGTGATAGCTTTACGGTCAGGATTGTTCGCTAAAGAGTACCCTGTCGGTGAAGTGGCCAGTCCGGCGAATACCTTTGTCAAGAAGTTTATGGCAAAGAAAGGAGAGTTTCCCGCGCAAGGATTTAGAACTCCTAGCTGGATTCATTCTCTAGTGACAGGGTGGTGGATCCGGATGACCAAGTTTGTTTTGGAGGAATTGGAAGTACCTCTTACTCGAGCTGGCTTGAAGATTCCAGTACGGACTACTAAGTTCGGGATCATCCAGAGCCATTTTCACTTCTTTTCTATATTAGAGAGGTACAATCCCGAGACTTGTAGTTTCTTCACCCCGGTGGGGGAGTTAGGCTTCGCTCTTCATGAGATGCATGAAGTCTTAGGTATTCTTCTTGGGGATTTACCATACGAAGAATTTATTCCGGGATCAGCGGAACTTAAAATTTTAAAGAAGACCAGCCCTAAAGTTTATTCTACTCTTTGGGAAGTCATGTGCCACTTCCACATTTGTATGCAGCAGACAGGGGCTCGAGGAGGCGGCATCAAACAAGTGTCTTGGGCGGAGTATTTATTTCAGAATCTGACCAATAAGGGGGCTTCGGTGACCAGATTGTCTGCAAGCACTTTAGAGGAGGTTCAAGCCCGAATTGATGTTGCTACCTCACGTTATACCAATGAGGCCAAGGAAGATATTTTCCCGGCTGATACGGAGTTTGAAAGCTTCCACTATCAAGCTCTGATTCCAATTTCCAACATGACGCTGTTGGCTGGATTCTTGATGTTGTGGCTCAAGTAATGCATCGTTCCTACCAGGCCGATTGATGCTCTCGCTGTTGAGGTGATCTACCCGGCTGTTCTTTTAGCACATTGGAGGCCATTGAATCTGCTTTACGCCATGGTGGGTTGCTTGCAGAATGGGTTGCGTGAGTTGGTCGTGGATTTTATTGATGTTACAGAGGTGGAGTCTGGTGGTAACAAAGTTTTCAAAACTCCTAATCCTTGGATACCACTGCCTTACACTTATCTGATGGCTTGGTATGTGCTTCACTGTCCTCCCCTAATGAGTGCAGCCTCTCCCCCAGGAGACTCATTCATCCCACTTGTATAACGACTAGAATCTGCAAAATAGGAAGGGGGTTATTTGGTTAGAATTCGCCAGATCTTGTCGCGAGACACCCACTACCATATCTTCCGTTGTTTCCCTGATTTTGAAGGCGGCGTATATGGAGCAGAGTATCAGGACGTAACGGGTCCTAACGGGTTCACCCAGCTGAGTGGGGGTGTTTTCCATTGGCTTCTCTCTATCAGGCTAGGCTACCTGATCTTCAGGCAGGGCGATAAATGTTTCCTCGAACCCTACCAACCTTATAGGTTCGCTCGCCAATTTGGGTATGCTCAGTTGTATGTTGGGAACCCTCGACCTCAGCTCTTAATTGTGAGCAACTTATATGAAGGGGCCAGGGCTTGGTACTATTCTGTGGCAGGTTGTACCAAAGCCATCTTTAGGCTTCCCCACAAAACACCCAACTCCTACACTTCCATGAGCTTCTGCAACTGGTATTTTGCCGCTTCCCAAACTCCTAATTACAACTTGAATACATCTTGCCTGAAAGACATCAGGCATATGTATGCTTCAAGGAGGGGGTCAAAGACATCCCGTTTGAGAGTGATTGACGAGTTTCTATCTATTGAGAATCTGTCTGCTGGGCAAGAAGAGGAACAAGCAGCTAAGCCTGTTCTAGGGGAGGAGCAACGAGTGGTTGATTCCCCCACGACAAGAGCGGCTGGGAAGAGAAAACTCTCAGTGGATGAAGCTGGCCAGTACGATAAGCAGACCCGTCGAAAGCTGATGGTTGGGTCTCCTCCTCCTAAAGGCCAGCAGAAACCAAAGTTGATGGCTGATGCTATTAGAGCTACTGAAGATGAAGAACAACATGAATCTTTAGTTGCAGGCCTGCCACATAGAACTAGGCTCCGTTCTCATGGCCCGGCCTTATCGAGTGAAGCTTCTTCTCACCATCCCTCCGAAGACGAAGAGGGTGACTTAATAACTACGGATGCAGAGTCTGCTCCTGCGATGGACCTTCCCAAATCTCCTGCATTAGAACCAGGGGGTCTCGGAGAGAATCCATCCCCTCCTCTCTCAGTATTAATGCCACAGGCTGGCGGTTTAAGTCCTAGCCCGACGACAGGGCTTATGACTAAATTGACTGCTGACGCAAGTCTTCCTGAGCCCTCCACTGTACGTGACGGCGAAGAGGAAGTGGATTATGAAGGCTCTTCGACTGGCAAGGCAGCTGATGAAGATAGAGGGACTAAGGATGCTGAAGTTAGCAATATGCCAGGTGACGGTGAAGATGATGAAGGACATGATTCCATGGATGACATCACTACTTTTGATGATGCTCCCAAGGTCCCATCTGATAAAGCATCTGGTTATACTCCTTTTTATCTCACCGGTAATCCTGGTTTGTTTTGAATTCTTCCACACGCTTTTTTCGCATTTCGACCCTTTTTTCGTGCAGGTTCACCTCCTCCCGGGACTACTACTGCTACTCCTTCGGAACAAGATCCTGCGCAGGTGTCGGTTCCTTTACAAGAGCAACATTTACCTGGCTCACCCACGGCAACTGCTTCACCTGTAGCATTGCCTGAGACTACTGTTGTGACTCCTCCTTCGGAACAACAGCTCGTGCAGGTGTCAGCTCCTATGCCGGTGAATCCTTGTGTGACTCCTCTGTGGTGGCTGCTTCGCCGAAAGCATTAATGAAGATCTCACTCACCCCAACAGAGGCCGGGCCAAGCGCACCTCAGGCGAAGGCATTGATGTCTTTAACCTCAAGTCCTTTGCAATTAATTGAATATTTCCATTGCTTCTGCAGCTTCAGCACCCGGATCACCTGCGCCAATCTCAATGGCTAGGGGCGTATCCCCGAGTGTTGTTTTGAGTCTCGCGGGCGCACCTGAATTCCTTCAAATTTCCTTGGTGTATCTGAACAGCCTTGTGAAGAAGGTAATTGAATATGTGGTGAGTGGTAAAGGAACTTTTAACTCTTTCCGGCCTCTTTTGGAGGCAGGCTTAAATGGAGTTTGAAGTGTGGGGAACACTCAGTAGTTCGAGCGCTGTCCAGAGATTATTCTTCACTTGGAAGAACAATTGCGGCACTTCGAAACGTTAGACCGCAGAGAACTTCAGCCACAAATTATGTCAACTTTGGCTGGTCTTCAGGTTGCAGAAGTGGCTCACCGAGAAGCGATAGAGTAGGACTTAGCTGAAAGAGAGCGTCAGATCACAGAGCTTCGTGAGCGTAATATCCAGAAGCGAGAGGAATTAGAACTCTCAACCACTTCTATGAATTTGCTTCGTAACAGACTTGTTGAAGCTGAGGCTGAAGTTCTGCGATTAAAGGCTAAACTTTCCCGTGAAGAAAACATTGTCAATATCCTTAGCACCCAAAATGCAAATGGTGCTTTGGAGTATCACACGCAGGCTCAAGCCCTGGAACATGCCAGGAAGGAAGTGGCGACCATCATCATACCAAGTGAGGATGAACTCCGGGCTAAAGCTGAAGCCATGGTGCGAGCTAGTCACGAGGAGGAATTAACCGAAGTCAAGACTCAACTCATCTCTTTTGATTTGATGCGTGAGTGAATTTTGTCCTTGTAATGTTCTTTTGACAGGAACAAATTTGTTTTGTATCAGTTTCTTTTGGCTCTTGAATAAAAAAAAGTGATATTGATTCCTTATTGTTTCTTGCATTTGTCATGTTTTGATTTTAAGCAACGAATCACAAGAAATGCCCAAGGTGTATTCCTGACTTAGCATAGATTTCCACGATAGCCCTGATTTAGAAAATTCTCTTTACCATCGTTTAAGATAACTCCAGAAAATTTCAAACTGCTGGGAATAAATATTTGATTATTCTCCCAGAATAGAGCTAAAGAGTAGAATTCTTCCTGTGTTATTTTGGCTTTAAACACTGAAAGAAGTCTATGAGCGCCAGAGGTGTGATTTTAATGTGACAGGAGAGAAATTGCGATCGGGGCAATCTTGAGGACCTACCGCTCTATTGGGGAGAGTCGATATGTTGATTTTTGTCAGAGGTGTGATTTTAACGTGACAGAAGAGGAATTGCGATCGGGACAATTTTGAGGACCTACCGCTCTATTGAGGAGAGTCGATAGGTTGATTTTTGTCAGAGGTGTAATGTTAACATGACAAGAGAGGAATTACGATTGGGCTAATTTTGAGGACCTACCGCTCTATTAGGGAGAGTCGATAAGTTGATTATTATCAGAGGTGTAATGTTAACATGACAGGAGAGGAATTGCGATCAGGGCAATTTTGAGGACCTACCGCTCTATTGGGGAGAGTTGATAGGTTGATTTTTGTCAAAGGTGTGATTTTAACATGACAAGAGAGGAATTTATTTTAGCTTCTCGTTGGGGAGAACTGCTAAGTGTTTTATCATCAGGGCGATGAATTGTATTACTTATAATTTGATCAAGTTTTATGGAATTTTATCACCCCATTGAGCAGAATTTGATCAATTGGTTGTTTGATATTCTGCTGAGGAGCGTTGACAAATTAACCAGGATTTGGATGATTTTGGGGGCTTATCGTTCTATTGACGAGAATCGATCAGTGGATTTTGACAGAGAGATTATTGTCACATTAGTAAAAATGACAACTGGATACAATCTCTGTGGGGATGATGATCATCTGAGGTGTAATATTAACCCGATGAACATTTAGATTCTACTGATGAGATACAGAGGTTTAACAGTACTCTATTAGAAGAATTCATGCACTTATGGCATAAGTGTCACGTTCGAGAGCGAGCACAAGGGTAGATTCTTCATTTGGAAGAATTGCGACGCTAAGGTGACCTTCGCGTTTGAGGTTCGAAACGCGAGGTTAAAGGCCTTCGTAACGCTAGCTTGAGCCTTGCATTTGGGAATTTGAACGTGGTTATGAACTTCGTGTTTCGAAAAATGGTTGGGATTTTCTCCTAGAATCCCGTACCATCTTAACAGTCTTGACGGCTGTTATACATAGACCTAAGTGGTCACGTCAAGAGTCACTTGACTCTTTCTATTTTCGGCTATTTCTAAGAATGAGAACACTTGTTTGATTTCAGAGAGATCTTCGACGAACTCCGTCTCCTTCGATCAACAACGTTTCCTCCGACCGATTGCTTCGATGGCGCCGCGAAGAGTAGGTTCTAGCTCCAAAAAAGTCGCCGGAGCGACTTCCGAAACGCCGTCAGCTGAGGACGCCGGTGGTGTTCTTGTTCCTGTGGGAACATCGCTGTCACCGCTACCGTCGCAGGGGCCTCCCTGTCGTGGTAAGTGTTGACCGAAATAACTTGCCTTGGCAAGTTCTCTGAAAACCCTAGATGGGTTCTTGATAACGAGGAAGATGACTCGTTTTGTTGTTTAATGAAAACGCGAAGTTGGGATTCCTTCTGGGTCTCGACTCTCGCGTTTGAGTTTTTTTTTCAACACGAGGTTCGAATCTCGCGTTTGAGATTTCTAACACGAGGCTCGATTCTCGCGTTTGAGACTTTTGACGCGAGGCTCGACTCTCGCTTTTAAGACTTCTGACGCGAGGCTCGCCCTTTGTGTTTCAGATTCTGTATTTATGTTAGTAGCTTGTTTTCAGCTGCTAATATCTGCTTTTGATTATGCAGTGCTTCTTCCAAACGTGCCGCTTTCGCAAGAGCATCATTTTGGGCAAATCGGCGGACCTGACACGGATGAAATTTTCAGTCTCCAGAACAGAATTCCACTGTGCACTTTCTCTAACTCGGAGAGGACAGACATGATTAAATTCCCCCGATGTTCTATTCTTAGGATTCTGATCACTGACTTAGACATGGAGACCCCTATCGGTCGTGCTCAGTTTCCCAAACCAGCGTTCATATTCGGAGATCGTATACCAATCGACGACCACCTCACACGTGCAGAAGATTCAAAGCTGCTGCGGAGAGTTGATAATCGCTTCTTCTTCCTCCCAAACATGAAGAGGATGTACCCACTCTCCTATTTCTTGAATGTGAGCTGTCGCCAGGGTTTGACTTTTGACATAGTCAAGGAGAGGGAGAATGTTTCGTTTGGATTTGGTCAACAAGCTCGTACGCAAATTAGGGGACAACTCAAGGGGTTGATACCCGGCTTATTTGAGAATAAGGATATGGTTCAGGAGGCGCCGCGTCTAGCGAATATTTTTATTCGCCAATTCATTACAGCTCAGGGTGAATTCTCTACTCAGATGTTCAGATCCCTAGGATGGGTTTGTTCTGGAGAAGGAGGTTGGTGGACCCGTATGGTTGACTTCATTCTTGAGGATCTTAAGGAACCGCTCGCTCAATCGAGTCTCACAATTCCCGTGTTGGCCACTCGACGGGGAGTTGTGCAAAGTTATCATAATTTCTTCACTATGTTAGAGAAATATAACCCGGACAGCTGCACATTCTTCACGCCTATAGGGGAATTAGGTTTTGCTCTCCATGAGATGCAAGCAGTATCGGGATTGCCGTTTGGTAGAATGCCCTACGAAGAATCCATCCCTACCACCGAGGAGCTCTCCCTGTTGAGGGAGGCATATCAAGAAGTTTATGCTACTTTCTGGAAGTTGATGTGCCACTTTCATATATATGCTCAAGTCTTTGGGATGCGTGGAGGGGGGATTATGCATACCACGTGGGCGGAATACCTCTTTCAAAACTTAAACCGGAAAGACGTAGTCGTATCTCGCGTTGCAGCCATTTCTCCTAAAGACACCAAAACTCGAATTAAGGCTTCCAGTGCTACCTACAAGACAGAGCATGCAGAGGATGATTTTGAGGCTGGTGTTGAATTCGAAAGTTTCCACCACCAAGCCATAATTCCTATTTCCGACACGGCTCTTCTTGCTGGCTTCTTCATGATTTGGTTGAAGCGGTGTGTGGTACCGTCGAAGCCAGTAGAGGCAATATTAGCTGAGGTTGTATACCCAGCTATTTTGTTAGCGCATGGGAGACCTGTGAGCCTCCTTATTGCTATGGTCGGCTGCATACAAAATGGCCTAAGGATGTTGACCTCCGAACTTCTCGGCGCCTCAGGAATTAAGGCTACTAGGAAGAAAGCCGGGAAAGCTCCTCAACCACGTATACCAGTGCCGTATACGTACTTGGTGGCCTGGTTCGTGCTGCATTGCCCCTCATTGATGATGGGAGTATCTGAGGGTGCTGATGCTTATGTTCCCTTCCTACAGAGATTAGAGTCGGCCACGTGGACTTGTGCTTACATAGTAAGGGCTCGACAAATTTTGTCTCGGGGAGACAATTACAGAATTTTCTGTTGCGCTCTGAATTTTGATGGAGCTGATGAAGAGAATACCCACTTCATGGACGTGCTTTTTGAGGGTTCGTCCTCTTTGGAAGAAGGTACTTTTAGATGGCTTCTCATGATCAGGCTGGGCTATCTAGTCTATCGTTTGAGAGAGAAGTACATCATTGAACCATATATGCCTTCTAGATTCGCTAGACAGTTTGGATATGACCAACTCTATGTTGGCAATCCTAACTCGGCGTTAGCTCAAGTTGGAAATTTATATGAGGGGGCCTATGCATGGTACTTCTTCTCTGCTGGAGGGACCCACGCACACTTCACTTTACCTAATTCACCGCCCGGCTGTTCAACCATTGCAGATTTTCGCAACTGGTTTGACGAGGCTTCTCAAATCCCAGGATATGGTATTTACACTTCCTGTATAAATGAGATTCGGGAATTGTATCGTTCGAGGAGCGGTTCTACGAAGACTCGTCTACCGGGGATAGAAGAATATCTATCCTATGAACAGGAAGCGACCGGAACCGTTGAAGCCCCTAGGGATTCACCCACCATAGAACCTTCTGAGGAAGAGGTTCCTATGGGGACCGAAGAGGAAACACCAATTGCTGATTCTCCCGAAGAAAAGGCAGTTGAGGAGATTCCTACAGAAGCGTCTAATTCTGAACTCCGTTCTTTGCGATCAGGTAAGAAGGCACTTTCTGCTGCTGAGGAGGGCGAATATGATAGGAGAATTAGTAAACGAATACCTGCCATAGCCAAAAATTCAAAGAGGGCCAAGTTAATGGGGGACGCGATGAAGTCTGTGCCTGTTGCGCGTTTGACTGGTAGAGAGGACGAGATGCTTTGATCGATTCCTCCTATTCCCGAGGAGCCGAGGAGACATTGCTCGTTAGGGGTTCTGAATCCACCTCTCCTTCTTTTACCCGAGGTGAAAGTACGTATGAAGGCCCTCCTTCCGAGGTTGCTCCCTTGCCTGTTCGGGATGAACATACAGGTCCGATCTATCCAACCATTCCTCCTCCACGCTCGAGAGCTCTGAAGAGATTAATTAAGGAACTGGAACATTTGATACAGACGACTGTCAATATCGTCAGTGTTGGGGGAGCTTCTTTTGAAGATTGTGAACCTGTCATAACCAAGTGTTTGGTCAAAATCAAGGATAAAGGGGATGCGTCATGGACTGAGCACTGTCAGGGGGTATCACTCTCTTGAAGGCAGAGTTGACAGCTTTCAAGGAGCTGCAGCGCACCAGTCTAGACTCTGAAGTGGAGCCGGCTCTTTCCTTGGCCACTATCTCGAAGCTGCATCATCGAGAGATCCTTCGCAAGGACTTGTCTGATAAAAAGGCTCGCATATCCTTCTTACGGAAGCAGCATACTCAAGCATGTACTGATATCAAGAGTGTTGTTTCTAAGATACGTGCCACCGAAGAAGCTATTGCCCAACTGGAAGCTGAGTTGGACCAGAAGAAAGCCCAGTTGGCTCAATATGAGGGTGCTAGAAGAGGGTTTGAGCGTCAAAGCGATCACATCTACACTGATTTTTGCCGTACGCTCCACGCGGCTGAGAGGATTCAAAGAGACGTTGTTGCCGCTGCCCCCATTGAAGCAAAACTCAGAAGAGAGATTGAAGAACAAGTCAGGGCGGCTCATGAGAAGAAACTCTCCACCTTCAAGTCTAAGCTGAAATCTCTTAAGTTGATGAAGCCTGATGTTTAGATTTTGTACCCTTTTTTTTTTGCTAAGGAATTTTGTATTATTTTTATTTTGCTCATCGTCACTTTGTATTCAAGTTAACAATGTTGAATGAAAACGATATCATTTTACCTTTCATCATCTCTTTTGTCGAATTCTATTTCAGGACAATGAAAAGTAATGCGAATGTTGTAAGTGTAGTATAAAATCGAAACTCTCTTTATTACTACTTAGAATAATTCTAGAAAATTTCAGTCGTCAGAGGTATAATGTTAACATGACGACATACAAAACAGGAAAACTAAACATTTATTCCCGAAATACACTATAAATCGACAACCCCCAGTCTGACTCGACTGGAATTTGCAAGAGAAAGAAGTAGGCTACATGATTTATGGAAAGTATCTCTTAAGGAACTTCCCGTTAATTGGCATCATGAGCCTGTCTCCTTTTTGATTTATAAGGCGATAAGCTCCATTCGAATAAACCAATTCTATTACGAAGGGCCCTTCCCATTTAGGATTGAACTTCCATTTGGTTTTGTGTGTCATTACCATGGGTCGTCTGTTGGCCAAAACTAAATCGCCTTTCTTGAAAATCCGTTCCTTAATCTTTTTGTTGTAGGCTTTGGAAATCCGGGCTTGATATAATTCGATCTGTTGTTGAGCTTGAAGTCGTTTGTCGTCCAAAGCTTCAAGTTTCTGAAGGCGTCGTTGATGTTTCTCTTCCTCTGTTAGTCCAGTTGTAATCGTGACTCTCAGGGAAGGGATTTGAATCTCTAGTGGTAGTGCAGTTTCGCAGCTGTATACTAAAGAAAACGGTGTAGCTCTCGTAGGAGTCCTCACCGTTGTGCGATAGGCCCACAAACATTCACCGAGTCTTTCGTCCCAGTCACGTCGGCTCTTAGAAACGAACTTTTTGAGAAGTTTCACGATGGTCTTGTTAAAGGCTTCTGCGAGACCATTTGCTGGTAGATAATATGCCGTAGAGGCAACGCTTTGGATTCTAAATTTATCACAAAATCTTTAAAACCCAAAACTGACAAATTGTGTCCTGTTATCGTGAACTATCCGTCTCGGGACTTTGAAATGGTAGATGACGTGATGTTTTATGAACTTAATTACATTCGTAGTTTTAACTTCTTTCAACGGGATTGTCTCCGCCCATTTGGAGAAATAATCGGTTACAGCAAAAATGAACCGGTGTCCTTTGGAAGTCGGGGGAGAGATTGGTCCTACGATATCCATACCCCACATTTCGAATGGCCAGGACGCAGATGTGGGGTGTAAGTTCCCTGTGCTTGGTGGATAAAGTCACCGTGAATTTGACATGCATGACAACGTCGAGCATAGTCAACTGCGTCTGAAAACATCTTTGGCCAATAATAGCCAATTCGTCTAAGGCGATCTCCCAACTTAGCTCCAGGCTGATGAGCTCCACACATCCCATCGTGAGCCTCCTTGAGGGCCTCCCTTGCTTCCTTTCGAGAAAGGCATCGAAGCAAAACTCCATCATGTGATTTACGATACAGGATTTGAGAAACTGCATCGTAATAGAATCGGAGGGCCTTTCGTTTGATAGCAGCCGCTTCCTTAGGGTTATCGGGAAAAATTCCATATATAACATAGTCGATGTACGGGAATCGCTAATCTCTAGATTCGAGTTCCATGGAGGTTGCACATACTTCTCCTGCTACTGTCTTGTCTGAACTTTCCTTTATAGGAATTTTGGAGCAGTACAGCTCGCGTCCTGTGACTGGAATCATCGTTTCAGCCCCTGGTGGCAATGCTAGCGAAGTTACCAACGAGGCTAAAGCATCTGCATAAGCATTCTGCTTGTGGAATGTATTCAATAAAGAAACCTTCGAACTTCTTAGCTTTCTTTAGCAATGCGAAGTAATACGGGATCAGATCCTCGTGTCGCACTTCGTATTCTCCTCGAACTTGATTCACGATTAGCTGAGAGTCACCGTAAGCTTCAAGATGTCGAATATTAAGTTCTTCAGCAAATTGCATTCCTAATAGCAGAGCATTATACTCGGCTACATTGTTGGTGCAGGGATCGATCAAGGAAAATCCCCTCGGAATCACATGACCATTGGGAGAAATTAACACTACTCCTACTCCTGCTGTAATTGCTCCATGAGGATTTGCTCAGGATGCACCATCGAAGAACAATTTCCACACTTTTATAGATTCTCGAGCGACACAAACTTCAGCGATTTCGTCGGGCAATTCTTCATACAACTTAAATGTTCCTGGCACCGGGTGATCGGCTAAGAAATCTGCCAATGTTTGACCTTTGACTGCTTTTTGGGGCATAAATTGCATGTCGTATTGCGACAAAAGGATGGCTCACTTTGCAAGTCGGCAATTTAGAGACGATGGTTTTGTCATCAGAACTCTTAAGGGATTTACCTTAGAAATGACGTGAATTGTTTGTCCTACTAGGTAATGTCGCATCTTTTGAACTGCAAACACCAAAGCGAGACATTCTTTTTCAATCAGATTGTACCAGTGTTCGGCTCCCATCATAGTCCTACTTAAGTAGTAGATAACTTGCTCTTGCCCTTGATCGTCGTTCTGGACCAATAAAGCTCCTAGAGAATGATCCATAGCTCTTACATATAACAGGAACGGTTTTCCTGATATAGGAGCCACGAGTACTGATGGTTGGGTGAGATATCTCTTAATCTCTTCGAATGCTTTTTGGCATTCTTCATCCTAAACAAAGGACACGTCTTTCTTCATAAGCTTAGAGAAAGGTTGGCAGCGTCCCGAGAGATTAGATATGAATCTCTGAATGTAGGCCAGTCTACCTTGCAGACCTTTGAGTTCTTTGAGATTCTTCGGCGGTGGCATGTCTTGGATGGCATGCACTTTCTCTGGATCAAGAAAAATTCCCTTGGATGTGACGATAAATCCCAGGAATTTTCCGCTTGATACTCCGAGGAACGATTTTGTCGGATTCATCTTCAGTTGATGTGCTCGCATGATATCGAACATTGTCTTCAAGTCTGTAAGATGATCACCCTTATGTTGGCTTTTTACTGCTATATCATCAATGTAGCATTCTATCTTCTTACGCAGATGTTCGTAGAAGATGGTGTTCATTGCACGTTGATAAGTTGCACCTGTGTTTTTCAGGCCGAAGGGCATCACTGTGTAGCAATACACCCCCAGTGGGGTTCTGAATGCAGTATGCTTTTCGTCTTCAGGATACATTTGATTTGATTATACCCAGAAAATCCATCCATGAAAGACATCCTTTCATATCCGCAGGTATTGTCAATCATGACATTGGTGATGGGAAGTGGAAATTCGTCTTTTGGACAAGCTGTATTAAGGTCACGAAAGTCGATGCATATACAAACCTTACCATTTTTCTTGGGTACTGGAACAATGTTGGCTACCCAGTCCGGGTGTTGTTCCTCTCTAATAAAACCTGAGTCTATAAGCTTTTTAACTTCAAACTCAATTGTTTCCATGATCTCTGGACGAAACTGGCATTGCTATTGTTTAACGGGTTTGGCATCCGGATCGATGTTGAGACGATGCATGGCCACTTTTGGGTCAAGGCCAGGCATGTCTTCATAATTCCAAGCAAAGACATCTATATACTCTCCGACGAGAGATATAAGGTCTTCTTTCTCGAACGATGATAAGTTTTCACTTATGAAAATTGGTTTAGGGTCAGATTCGTCCCCCTTGTTGACCTGGATTACATTATCTTTAGTCGGTGATTCGCGTTGTTTGAAATGCATATCCCACAATATGTTAAGGTGTTTGATCCATGGGTCATTGGTTGATTCGATTAACTCTTCGCCACCCCCTGCATCTTCATCTGGGTGGCTAGTTGAAACCATGTTCACAGTCAAACTTTTAAAAAAAGGTCCGACATTGATGTCGGATTCTCAGGAAGATGTTTCGGATGAATGATCCTGACGTATATAATTACTGATTTTATTTTCTAAGACAGAGGGAGTTGTGACATAACCTAAGCCTCTTCCGGTTTTTTGATAATAATCCGAAGGTTTTCCTTCGGGGGTTAGAGACATTCGGATCGGTGTTCGCCTACCTTTCCCGAAATTTAAACCTTGTTTTTTATTAAAGTTATATCCCATTCGTTTTATTAAGTGTATAGAATTGGGTTCGTGGTAATGGAATTGGGGAACTCCGTCATCTTCCTCTGAACTTCCTCGTTTGAGTTGTTCGGGTTTGACTTTACCAAAACAGATCGGCTTCTGCCCTTTCCTTTTGGATGGAACTTTGAAGATAGCCTTCTGTGCATCTTCTACTTCTTCATCTGAAGTGAAGAATAGCTTAATTGGCAATGTGAGGGATGCTTCTGCACATAATGTGTGTCACGGGTTGGTACCTGCAATATGATCATTCTCTATTTGTTTATTTTTAGAGGACACATCAGACAAGTACGCCAGAATAAAGTCTTCATTAATGCACCATTCACTCTCGCTCGGTACATTATTATTACTCTCATCCTGACCCATTACATCTAGATTCAATTCTCATGGACAATCTTCTTCAGGATCCGGTTCGATATCAGCTTCGCTACCGCTGTCCACATCTTCTTTCTCCTGGGATTCCAAGTAGAAAACGGAATCGGTGTGAAAGTTTTTCGCTCCTCGGAAAGAGTATTTTTTCGCAATTAGGGTTCGAACTTCTCCCTCATCATTAGCATATTTCATGACCTGATGCAGGGTAGATGGAACAATGCGGTTTGCATGTATCCATGGTCTTCCTAACAATAGATTGTAGGAAGTGTCTGTGTCTATGATATAACATGTTACCTCGGACTTGAGGTCTCCAATTTGGCATCTGAGTTTGATATTTCCTAGGGGCCGAGTGCTGTTAGCGTTGAACCCAAAGATGGTAGTCTGAGTGGTGTTCAGCCGATGCATAGGAATCCCTAGGACCTGCATGACCCTGTAGGGCATGATGCTGAGCGCTGAGCCTGGGTCAACTTGGACACGACTGATTTCGGAGGATCCGATATATCCCGTGTAGTACAGTGGTCTGTCATGCTTGTGCTTGACCTGCATATCTTCCTGAGTAAACAATATGCAGGGTAGGCTTCTCGCCGCTTGCAAACATTGAAGGCAAGGTTGGTCTTCAGAAGCTTTAGGAATTGGAGCGACTTGCGTAATGAAGCTCTTTGTATTCTTTAATGCTTCAATTAGAGCTTCCTTGGTGATTTTGGATAACCTTAGGAGCTCATATAGAGTAATCCTGGCCGGTATGTTGGCTAGCTGCGCCATGACATTGAATTGGAAGGGAGCGCTCGACTCCCCAAGTTCCTGGTGAAGATTTTTGTTGAACCGGAACTCTTTTTATTTTCCTTTATCTACCGGCTTCTTTGGTACAGAACCCTTAGTGTCTTGGGGCTGTTCTTTAGCTTCTTGAGCATTCTGGTTAAAGTCTCTCAAGTAAGCCTTTTTTGACCGCGTACCAGGGTTGTCTCCTGGGTATGCCGCCAGGGCAATCCTTTCTTCCTCTGAATCAGTAAGAGGTTTAAGGTGGTCATCATTCTCAGTAACGGAGGGGCAAATCATGTTGGAAGACTTAGCCTTTCCTCCTTTCTTCTTGGACAAGGTGTTCGTCCACTGTTGGTCTCCCACCAGATCAGGATGGACCCACATGATTTCTCCTTTTAGGGTAGTGAGGGGTACCAACCCCCTGTCTTTCTGACTGTATAAGTCAGTATTTTTTATATGCATCTCTCGCTTGTAGATGGGAATGATGCCGTTTGCAGTTGCTACCGACGGGAAGTCACCAAATTGGACCGCTATTAAGTTAGTGTACACGGTCTTCTGCTCGGGCTTCAGGGTGAGCACGTTTGCATTTACTAGGTTTTGTAAAATGTCTTTGAAGATATAATATTTTCTGGTAGGGTGGCCCAGGAACCTGTGATAACGGCAATAATTAGGATCGTCGACTTTTCCTGCCTCATCCGGTTTCCTGATTTCGGGAAGCTGCAGCTTGTTGTTCTTCCAAAGTAATTAGAACAAGGTGTCCACATGCTCTTCCTTGAACAAATACTGCTTGGATGCGCTTTGCAGGTTCGGTGTCTTATTCTGCTTAGCCGGTGGTGCCCTTGTATTGGCGTCAGTGGCCAAAGTCTCTTTCCCCTTTGATCGAGGAGCATTATGTTGGTTGCGCTGTTATTGCGGCTTCGGTTAGGGAATTTATTCAGCCTTGACACGAGCAACTATTTCTTTGGCTTGTTCTCCCTACGAAACCAGTTGTCTCCAGGATCTACATTCCGCTACTCACATATGGGCGAGGAGTTGGGTCTGCAAATTGTGCCTGCAAGTTTCAACCAAAGTTGATTGAGTCATACCTGACGGGCATCGCAGTGCCATGCTGCGGAATCTCTCAACATATGCCTTGATAGACTCTCCTTTCCTTTGCTTAGTGGCAAGAAGAATCAGGACTGAGACCTCCGTATCGTCCTCGAAGAACCTGACTAAGAATAGCCTTTCCAGGTCTACCCATTTCTGAATAGATCCAGCAGGCAGTTTCATAAACCATTCGAAGGCGACTCATTTAAGAGTACCGATGAACAAGCGGGTCAGGATGGCGTCGTTTGCTACCACATCTCCAGTCTGTGACTTGAAGTAGTAGATGTGCTGATTCGGCGATCCTGTGTCATCGAACGGTTGCAAGGTAGGGGCCTTAAACTTCGGTGGGTAAGGAGTCGTGTCCCACTCAGCAAGATAAGGCCGTACCACTCTTTCTTCACAGAGCCCGCTTCTATTGGCAATTGCATTGAGGCGAGCCTCCAGTTTGTCCACTTTAGCGGACTGAGGATGCAATTCTCTGTCTATCTCCTTCTCGTTTTCAGAGGAGGATTCCAAGTTGTGAGTCTCACGATCCGAATGTTCAGTCGCTTTTTGCTTTCCCTTCGACGTAGTCCTCCGGGAAGACTCAGGTCTTTGGCCTTTTTCAGCAAGAAGCTGGGCCAACATATCCTTCATCTGAAGGAGGGTCTCCTGTTGCGCGTGGAGCATGACGTGATGTTCGTCAACTCGCTTGGCTAAGTCTTCAGGGTTTCTGGTCATGTAAACAGAAGCCCCTCGTGCTACGACCGAGCTTGAAGATTGAGATTCGGCGATTGCCGAATGTTCCTCATCAGAACTAATCCCTTTGGCCTACCTTTGATAGTCAATCGAGCGGATAGCTCATGTGCGAGTCCGGGTGTGCCGGTATACTCCTTCAAATTCGTCGCAAATCTCCCGAATGGTCGGGGAATGACTTTTCCGTGATTCATCAAAATCAGGATGTGAGGTTTTCCCTCGGCCAATCATATTGATAGTGACCTAAGAATATTCAGCTTCAGACAATTTCTTCTTCTGATGACGTCGTCGCTTAGTAGGTTTGGCGACATCGGTCAGTCTGTCGAACACAGACTTACGGGATTCAGACGTACAGCAGTGAAACTCTGAAAGGACTGTTGATATAAGCCGCTCACACTGGCATGAATGAGCTGCTTGCTGAGTTGGTCTTCCTCTTGATAACAATTCCCGCAAGTCGGGCACTTGAGAGGGATCTCTTTCTGAGCATGATGAAGGAGATGGCACCCCCTGCTCTCGAGAGAGCATGACTGATTCTTGTCGAACATGGATTTTAAACCCATGTGGACCATTTTGAACTTGACGGACCGCTTGATGGTCACGTTCTTGAAGAGAAACGCGAGGGTCGCGTTCTTGAAGAGAAATGCGAGGGTCGCGTTTTTGACGGAAAACACGAGGGTCGTGTTTAGATTTACAAACATAGGCCGGGACCTATGTTTAAATGATGAAACAGACCCTGAGGGTCATGTTTTGGTTGAACGCGCCCCTGAGGGTCGCGTTTGGTTGGTGAAACAGACTCTTAAGAGTCATGTTTCGTTTGAACGCGCACGTGAGGTATGCGTTTATTTTCGGCGGCGCCTTTCTGAGGGCTGTGTTTTGAAGGAACAACACGCCATTAAGGGTCGCGTTTTAGCTGTATCAGCCGAGGCTCGTAGTCGGGCTTATTGCCGCGAAGCGTGCGTTCTGCGGTGGAAACGCTGTGCTCGGGTAAAGTTTCAAGAATGTGATCCTCGCGTTAGGCCAGCATTCGGCTTTCACGCAGATGTGCTCGTCGTATGGATCTTCTCCATCTACGAGCGGCGTTCTTCTTGGCTTGTTTCAAAGCCCTGGCAGCAGCGTCGTTGGTATTTATGGAGCTCGTATCTTCTATAGACCGTTTATGGCCCGTAGTACGTCGTGTTGACGCGGATGTGGGATATTCAACTCGCTGTGCGAGTTCAGCAGAGGCTAAGCCCGCCCCTGAAGTAGAGGGGTTGTTCAACGAATTTTGGCCAAAGGAGAGGACTTTCTTTGGCATTTCAGCAACAGATTTGATCTCCTTGGAGATCTTGCGGACATCGCGCTTAGCCTTGGGGCTAAGCGATCCAGAGGATAAGGCTTCCTTGTATTTTGCTTGGTCAAACTCCACGACGAGAGTTTTAACAGTCATTCCCATGAGGTGGACGTCGGATTGTGCCACCACTTCTTCGTCAGAAAAGCTAGTCCCCAGCAGAGTCGCCATCTTTTGTTTATGAAAAATTTGTAGTGAAAAGAAAATGAAAGAAAATTGACTTGTATTCTCTTAAAATCAATTACAATTTGGATTACGATTACAAAAGAGAGGAGAATGAATTTGATTCTCCCCTTTGTTTAAAACTGAGTTCTTCTCGGTAGCGATGGAGTGCCTCCTTCGAATGCTTGCGTCGAATTTTCTCTCCGTTGACGATCTGACCATCTTTTATCTCGTGGGAACGATGAACTTCTGTAGGAAGTTTGATGAATAACTCTTAACAAGTTTTAGAACTCAGAACGAGTTAGAACTCTGTGAAAAGAGTTGTTAGAACCGAAAATTCGGTTAATGACCAAGCAGATTTTCTGTTGCTGAAGGGTTCTTTTAGATTTGATCCTCTGAATCTGAGTTAAATCTTCTCCTTCGAAGAATTCGCCTCTGTAATCTCCAGATAAGATCCAAGCTCCGAACCTCCTCATACGGTTTAGATACTGAAAAATCTCCAACCCCTTACTCAGTTGAGTTTGTTGAGGTTTTATAAGTGGATAAGAGGTTGTAACTGTCCTCTAAATCCGCTCCTAAGTGGGCGAGTGGGCGTGATTTCCTCAGATCGTGGGAAAACAGTTCTAAAACCGTTCGACTCATGTTTGAATGAGTCAAACGCCCAATTCGGCGTTCAGGACCCTAACTTCGCGTCTTAGAAGTAAGACGCAGGGTTGGGTATTGACTGAATGTCAAGAACGCGAGGGCCGCTCGCGTTTTACTTGTTGCCATCTTAGAAACGCGGGGGTCGCTCACGTTTCGTCTGTTGTGACTTAGAAACGCGGGGGTGTAGGCGTCAAAAAATGCTGAAAGATATCCAAATGCAGCTCAAGAAGAAATCATCCAAAAAGTCAAAAGAACACAAGTATAGACTGTCTCGCACGCGAGACAGTCTTTGCTGTCTCGTCGTACGAGACAGTCTTTGCTGTCTCGCCGTGCGAGACAGTCTTTACTGTCTCGCCGTGCGAGACAGTATTTACTGTCTCG
>BQKN01000536.1:665974-692250 GCA_022839385.1 Asparagus kiusianus | reverse complement strand
AAGAAGATTAATGGAATCGACAATGGAATCAACTTTTGCTGAAAACAGGGGGTCGCCTGCATTTCAAGAATCATAACGCGGAGATGAATTCCGCGTTTTAAAAGGGGTTGGTTGACTTGTAACCTCTTCTGTAAAGCGTTGCAAGGACTATTGTTCAGTAATCCTTACTTTAACTGTCGTGGGGTGTAAAAGTCGTCAGATTGTAACTCTCACTGTTGATTGTGAAGACCACTGAATAGAGTTGTCATCAGCTATCGGAAGTACCGTTGAATTGTAACTCTTCTCGATCTATGTGAAAAGTCCTCCATTTGCAGCTTTTATTTGTTGACATGAAAGTCATCTGATTGTAACTTTCATCATTGAAGCTTGATGGGGATCTGCTATCTATTGTGATTTTTAGACAGCCTACAGCAACATTACTCTTTGTAATATACTCCGAGTTCCAAGTCGGTGGTCTTCTCTCATGAGTTGACCTTCGAGCTTCTGGAGCCTCGGACTCGACTGGTTCTTGTACAACATGCTCCGGTGTTGCTTCAGAAAAATTCGAATTATCTTCTACCTAAACAGCTACAGTCTCTGAGTCTTTCCTCGAACTGCTTTCTTTTTCTTCACTTTGTAGTTGATTCTATACAAAGATAACATCTCTGCTAATGATCACCTTGAGGGCAGTGGGATCCCACAGACGATATCCCTTTACTCCATCAGCATGCCCCAAGAATATGTATTTTCTGGATTTTGAATCATGCTTTGTAATTTCTTAGGCATTGTATATTACGTACACTGGACTTCCAAATATATGGAGGTTAGAATAATCAGCTGGCTTGCCAGTCCACATCTCCATCGGCGTCTTCAATTGTATTATGGTTGATGGAGATCGATTTACCACATAACATGCGGTTTTTACTGCTTTCACAATACTTTATCTAGATTTGTAGTTATCAACATAGCTTTTGTTCTTTCCAACAGAGTTCTATTCATCCGCTCCACCACTCCATTTTATTAAGGAGTATAAGCCATATTGAATTGTCTTTTGATGCCTTCTGCTTGCAGAATGCTAGGAGTTCACCGTATGTGTATTCTCCTCCATTATTTAACCTCAAGCACTTGATCTTCTTCTCAGATTCAAGCTTGACCCGTGCTTTGTAGGTTTTAAAGACTGAGAACACATCCGTCTTCTTCTTGATAGGATACACCCAACATCTCCTGGAGTAATCATCAATAAAGGACGCAAAATATTTCGCTCCTCCCAAGGATATAACCAGTGCTTATCATACATCAGAATAAACCAGATCTAGAATAGCCTTGCTTCTAGAACTCGATATGTTAAACTTCAGCCGATACTGCTTACTTGTAACATAATGCTCGCAGAATGGAAGAGCTACCAAATTAAGTCTAAGAAGCATCTTCTGATCGGAGAGAATCTTCAAGTCTCGTTCTGACATGTGGCCTAGTTTACGATGCCACATCATGGTTTGTTCTTCTCCATGGCTGGTTGATGCCACACATGAATCAACTTCCTGCAGAGTCTCTCCCTTGAGCATGTATAGATTTACAGTTATCTTTTCTCTTTTTATCACCACAAGCACCCCTCTAACAATCTTCATGATCCCATTTTTGATATGGGTCTTACACTCGAGCTTATCTAATTGTCCTAAAGATAATAGATTCTTCTTCAAGCTCTTCACATGTTGCACATCTTGAATGATGTGTATTGTACCATCAAATATTTTGATTTTGATAGTGCCAATACATGAAATCCCCAAGGCATGATCATTCCTCATGAATACAGATCCTCCTGAGATAGGTTCATATTTGTGAAATCATTCTCTCCGGGAGGTCATATGCCAGGAGGTTGCTGAATCCAGAAGCAAGACATCAGCAAACCTCTTTCTGCCTTCATCAACAGTGGTTGCTCCACTGAATAGAATTTCACCATAGTCTGATGTGCTGACAACACATCATTGAGATGTTAATGGCTCTGAAGACTTTTTATCTCCACTCTTCTTATTGAGCCAACACTCGATTTGATGTACCCTCTTTTGCCACAGTTGTAGCATTTAATATTCTTCTTACTTCTTGATTTGGATCTACCATGGGTATGACTCCCACTGGAGCCACGTTCCGTTGATCTTCCTCTCGTTACCGATAAAGCCTCCGCTTGTTGAGAACTTGTCGACCCGTCTTCCTTGTTCTTGCGCCGATTTTCTTCCTCCAGAATAGCGGCTACAATATTGGCGAAGACTAGATTGTCCGTGAGGATGTTATTTGTCAGGTTGATGATGAGTTGATCATACGAGTCAGGTAGACTCTGAAGTAGAAGTTCTGCACGTTCATTCACACCGATTGCATGCCCCAACATTGTGAGTTGGGAGAACAGTTTGTTTAGGGTGTTGATGTGGTTGGTCATCGATGTAGATTCTGTCATCCTCAGAGTGTAAAGTCTCCTTTTTAAGAAGATTGTGCATGGATTTCTCCTCATATAGCTTTGTTAGAGTATCCCTGATCTCCTTTGATGTCTTCTTCTCCTCTATGCTTGACAACACCATGTCTGCTAATGCAAGATGAAGATTTGCAATAGCATTTTTCGTCCATCTCGTTCCACTTATTATCATCTGTGATGTCGTCTGGCCTTGTACCGATGGCTGTCAGACAATTATTTTTTCTCAAGATAGCTTTTATCTTCAACTTTCACAGTGAGAAATTACTCTCGTCGAATTTCTTGATCTTGAACTTTGTCTCTACTGCTTCTACCACGAACAGTAACTTCTTACTATTTCATGTAAATAGTAACTATATTTATAAACAGTAACCGTATTCGTGAATAGCATCATACTTGTGAATAGTATCGTATTTTTGAACAGTACCGTACTTGTGAATAGTATCTGTCGCATTTAAAGGGTAAATGATAATCTAACTTATATTCTGATATGAAGGATCCACTTTTGGTGACAGCCACAGAGCATATAATAAGTAGATATATACAAGCATCCTAAGTTGGCTCTGACACCACTTGTTGGGACAAACTCGGGGCCCAATAGATTAGGGTCGCAGCAATAGTAGAGTAAAAGTAGAGATAAAATGATAGACACATAGATTTACGTGGTTCGGCACAAAATTGTGTATGTCCACGGGCAAAGATAGAAGAATCCACTATGAGGAGAAAACTCTGAAGTTACAATCTCTCTTTACAATGAGATACTCTCTCTATTTTTTTCCTCTCTCACTCTTCTATATGAGGAGTTGTTTCTGGGATGATTTTTTCCTTAAGCATTTGGAGCCTATTTATAGTGTTTGAAAAAATACTATGCATAATAAAATACTAATATTACACTGTGCATCTTTTGAAATTTCCAAACTCGGTGCCTAACCCAGTGTATTTTTCAAAAGTGGGGCCCACTCTTTTACTTTTGGTCAAAAACGTGGGCTGCTGATTTCAGTGCCTGACATACACGTCAAGGTAGAGATTGTTGAATATAGCTTGCATTGAAACAATTCAAATTAAATCCTAATTTTCTTAGGATTAGAAGTTTGAGTTTGACCGGAAAGAAAAATTATAATTGCAATTAAATTCTAGTTAGAAGAGGACTAGGATTTGAATATTTCTAGAAAGTGACATGAGAAAGGAATCTTGTAGAAGTTATAACTAGTTAAAGAAAGGAATCCTACATGAGCTCAAAATAGGAGGAAAAAATCTATAAATACCCCTTAATAGGTTCATTGTGATATGAGAAGAAAACAGTCAAGTGACAAGGAAACAGAAGGGGGGCGAAGAAATTACTCTTGTGAGGATTTACAAGAGGATATTCTTGTGAGGATTTTCTAGAAGCCAAAGTGATTACATAGATAATAAACTTATTTATTCTAAATTTTATATAAAAAGAACGGATTACATTTTAATACCCTAATAAAACTTCATCAGTTTCTTAACTTTTATATCATATTCCAAAATAGTTGAGATATCATTTTATAGAAAAGTAATATTGTAATCTTATTCGAGTATATATGAGAGGTGCTTCCCCTTTACTAAATGTCAACTAAAATCATTGTAAAAAGTACTTTAATCTGAATAATATAAACAATTATTAGAAGTTGTTAAAAAAATTTTACTATTTAAAATTAAAAGTATTCTTTAAGTGATCATGATCAATTTTTTTTAATTGTTATTTTTGCATTGAGATGTATTTAACAATCATTTTAGGAAAGAAACTTATCATTTTATATGATTAATATCTTATGGTGTATAACTTGATGAATATTTACTATGTTAGTTCAAATTCTATTTTCATTCATGTTTTAGAATGTTCTAGAAATACAAAAATGATCGATATTAGTTATTGTGAATGAAATCCCATTCTCATTCATAATTTAGAATCTTTTAGAAATAAGAGAAGAAAAAAAAAGAAAGGGAAAAAATATTTCATGTGCAAAATTACCTATATGCCCTTACTCTTGTACTACACTTCGGGAATGTTCTTCAATCTTTTTGGTAGCCCCACTAAGATTTTAGTGTAGTAGTATATATAGATATTAATTGTATTACACTTTCGGTAATATTTTTAATAAAATGACAAGATGAATCTTATTACTTCATGACAAATTTTGAGACTATAGATAAGTGCTACTATATATTTTATCGTTTTAAGATTAATACAAAACATAGTATTACTAGCATTATCCTCTCTTTGTATGGGGAGGAATTGTCAAGGTAATTACTAAACATATGTTAAATCAGAATTTAATAGTTTAGACGTAAGAATCCAGAATTGGGAATTCTAAATTTTCTAACATGTTTGCACAGATCTGAACGTTTTTTTATTTGAACTGATTTTTTTTTAATGCATATATAATCTTTAAATTCAGATTTGACTATGCACTTGATGAGATTTAAATTTGAATCATTCTGATGTCATTTTGAATTCTATTTATAATAAAAGTTTATAATTGAAAATACAATTTTATATTCTCAAAATAACTAATATCATTTCTTAAATATACATATTTATCTTTTTTGTTGGGCTTTTTTTATTTATTTTTTTTAATTTTTTTTTTTTTTTTTGGCGGTGGGGTTGTTTACAAGGTTGTATTATTTGGATGACTTTTCAAACACTCTCAATTGGAACAAATGTCAGCATAAATGACCCCCGAGTCCTATTCTCACCGCCTAAACTCTGACGCACATTAAGGAAGCATACGGCGCACGCGAGATCCAACAACTTCATGACTTGGGGATTGCCGTCTTCAGCTTCGTCATAAGGACCGACATGCCTAATTAATCAATTAACCTTTGAGCTTGGTTTTGCATGGTAGACTAGTGCAAGATCAGGTAGATTTGTAACAAACAAAACTCACTTAGGAGAATCTATTATTGCTCTAATAATGTACACAAGAAGGATAATACCTACATCTCAATTGAAGAAAAATGCTCGTGTCAACACTCAAAAAGTTTCCTATACAAATCTTTTGAGTGAAAACTAGAATCTATGCAAATTATTTACTTTCAGGTATCTTGAGTAGTTATGGTCTAAATATAATAAATGGATGAAAGTGGACTTGGATTCCCCTCCCTTTTCTTAAGGTCGACCATGTAGACACACGGGTTAAGGTCAACCATGTAATTACGCAATCCTTCGGTGTAACTTGATGCGATTACTCCTCTCTAGTTATATTATAAATGAATCATAATTAATCTACATATTATTAAATTTTTATGAAGAGTTTTATTAGAGGGAACCAATTAAAATATGGGACCAACAGGGAGGACATGTGAAGTGATGACCAGTTCATTATGCAATAGGAGAGGGACACCTCACATGTCCCGCTATTAGTCTTATATTTTGGGTCCTCGATGAATTTTTATTTTATGAACGAGGAAATAGTCTCTCGGCCAAGAATCTGGTCAATAGGACCCACATCCACGCAAAAGGCTTACGCCAACTTACTCGGAGTCCTAAAATCATGGCACGTGGTGGCTTTGAGCTGTTTGCATCGGATTGCGATCCCATCATTGCCCTCACGCGCTCCACTCTCTCTTTTCCCCTGTTTAATTTCTTCATTCTTTAGCCCCGGGCCGTAACGTCCCTGCTTCAGTTCTGTTACCACAAAAGAAATGATGTGGACCCGGACCACATCACCGCTCGCTGGCCTACACCCTGCTAGGGCCCATGATCAAATTATGGACACGCGCATTATTCGTTCACTATCCAATTATATTATTAATTAATATCCCTGTTCAACGGAAGAAAAATATCACTTAACAGGACGTCCTATGTAATTACGAAACCGTAGATGGAAAAGTAAAATTAGACTACTCCTGTCCCAGTTACTAAGGCAACAGGGATAAAAGAGATAATTGCATAATACAGCACGAAGAAGATAATTGTGCAAACTGAACAACGAAGTCATAAAGAAGATGATTGTGCAAACTAAACAACGAAGTGATCTCTGCCTCTACCGATATATTATGAAACACTCTCATTTACTTCGTTTCCGTCAAAGGACCTTAGCACTGCACAGAACCACCAAACTATATCGCGGATTATAATTTTCTCATACAGCATGCCTATGCAATTTAAGCATCCTTTTTATGGGCCGAAAACTTAGACTCACATAGCGGTTGTAGATGGATCTAGACGGAGCAAACCCACTTTGCTCCACATATAATTTTTCTTCTCAATGTACATATACTATAATGTACATCCACTTTAAAATAAATAAAAAACTCAAAACTCGTTTAGGTGACTCCGCAAAAATCTTAGGTCACACACTAATTGTGTAGGCCCTAATTGAGAAAGTTGTATTTGACAATGTTACTAGGAGTTTGGACTTTGTTCAAAATATTAACACTCATGACATGAATAGTTTTAAATTTTATAATTACTAATTATATAGCGACATCATTTTGGAGAAATACTAGATCCACCAATAATATGGGTGTCAAGTTTCTTTAAATCCTTAAATTTATGGTTGATGGGATTTGAATCAGATTGTTCTGGTACCATATAATAAAAGAATTCAGCCACTATATCAATCAAAACTCTAAAATTGTGACGAAAGTTGGGGCTGTAATTTTATATTCCATAATTCCAAATTTGAAAGTAGAGTGGTAGATCAACGCAATCTCATTCATTAATCAAGCATATGAAGGGATATATTACGTAATAATAAATTTTAAGGGAGAGGGTGTGTGGTGGGGGGGGTGGGGGGGGTGCTTAGCTGCAATTAACCTCAAAATAAATTTTAGCTAAGACACCCATTTTACCCATCTAAACAAATTATCTAAGTTTAACTATCTTTTTCTCAATGACTCTGACATAAACAATGGCAAACGGCCGGACCCATGCGATTATTTCCCCCATATATTCAACGAGGACATGTGGTCAGTAGATCCCAAGTCTGCGACAAAAAGAAACGGTCTGCCTGCACTTTAATTCGCTTTCTTTTGCTTTTTTTTTTTCCTCCTCTTTCACTTTAATCAGCAAGCAGCTCTGCAAAAGAGTTACAGACAATGGAGAGCAACGAGAAGAAGAAGAAGAAGAGCATGAAGTTGATGAACTCACTGTCTCGTCGGGAGCCAACGATGCCGGCACCGGATAACCGCAGCTGCAACGGCGGCGGCTGTAAGAGTATCGGCTGCATGACCGGAATCTTCCAGTTTCTCTCCGGCCGCCACCGTAGTCACTCTCAGAAGAGGCTCACTTCAGGTGATTAATTTGTTACACCTCCTTATTAGAATTTTGAGTGGTTTTTTAATTTGTTTCTCCGTGGGCACTATCCAGTCACGGTACTAAATTTTCAGAGGTTATTTATTTGTGGATTACTTATTTTATTTAATCAGATTAAACACATACAGCTATATTAATCATATATTCTCTATAAAAAAATTTATTAATTTGCGATTGGCATCGAGTGTTGTTATTGTATATTTTAGCGCTGCTTTCATATTTTTGAGCTTTCTTTTTCATGCACCAAAGTAGACTATTTTTACGCAAAGATAAACTTATTTTTTAAATATTGGAACCGCATTTTTTTATGGATAGATCGCGTGCACTAATGTATTATTGACCGATTACAGGCAGACCCCCTTAATTAAACTCCTCCCTCTCACCTAACTGTGAATAGATCTTTAAATTTTTATTTTTATTTACTCTTTTATCTATCGGATGAGATCTATCTGCGACAACAGAACTACAAATGGTCTATCCGAAATTACTACATGTTTTTCTAAATTTCATCTGAATTTTCTATCAATTAATATACCAAAATCATACTCTTTCCCACCACAAAAAACCTCAAAACTAACACCAATCACTCTTTTAGCCGGAAGAAGAAAGAGGACCATCACCCTATCGTCAAACCGGCCGCCGACAAAACCCACCCAAAAAACTCCAACGCCGCCGCCGCCGGAGAAGAAACGAGTAGAAACAACGCAGCAACTCGTCGTCTCGTCAGAAGTCCAGCGCAGCCCGACGCTGTCCCCCTCGCTCCGGCGACCAACATCCGCGGACCTCTCCCTCGACAGCCCTCGTCGTCCGCCGACAGTCATCGCGCGACTAATGGGCTTAGAGGAGACTCCGGTACTGAGCTCGCCAGCCTCTGCGGCGGAGAAGAGGAGGAAGCTCCTCGGCGCGCTGGAGAAGTGCGACGAGGACCTGAAGTCGTTGAAGAGGATCATCGAAGCGGTGAGAGTTGCAGACAAAAGCGATAACGTGGAGGGTGATGGAGATGAGAGCGTGGAGAGTACCGTGAAGAGCGTGGACGGTGTTGGAGAGCAACCAAGCCCCGTTTCGGTTCTGGATCCTGTATTCTCTCCTACTTATTATGTTGGCGAAATGAGATTGGAGAAGGGTAAGGTTCTATGCATTTATTAACTGAAATAATTAGCATTTTGATACCAAATCCTGATTTTTGTTGCTAGAGTTTTCCTTAAAAAAAATTATTAAAGGTTTAATTGCACACGGACCAGTGGATTAAGGCTGTTTTGCACTTACTATCCTCGTAGCTTCATTGTTGCGTGTAGTACTCTTTTCTTTATTTATTTAGAATAATCTGCTCAAAACTGGGGTTGTGTTGCAGAAAAACAACAGAAATCACAAGGTGTATGCATCCAGTTAAGAGCTCCAGAGGCTTCTCATTTGTGTATCTCAGGTCAGCGCTTTACTTTGTCTCTAGCTAGTTTGGAGATTCGTGTTAGACTTGATTAACTACAGATGTACTCTTTGTGCTTGTACTGAGGGTCCATTTGGTTAGAAATTTTTTTCCTTGAAACTACCAAAGTGTCACTTCTTTGGCAAGATTTCAGCAAAATCGCCTCAAAAGGCGATTTTGTTTGAAAGCCTGCCAAAAAGTGACACTTTTGACAGGCTTTCAAGAGAGCATTTCCTTCAAAAACAGGGAACCAAACAGCCCCTGAAGGACGTAGCTACTTATATATCCAAATTAGGAAAAACTCTGAATAAGTTGACGGTCTATTTATGAAGATGAGGTGCCAAGAAACAAAGGCTTCCTTCATAGTCACATCGATTTTCTAAGATGTAGTATTAGCCTAATATCAAATATCCTCACTGTCGTATTAATACTTATATGAACTCAAATATTACCACTCTCTTTAAATTGACACATCTTGTAGGAATCATGCGACGATAAATTAACTAATACTTTAGAACAGCATGATAGCCTAATTAAATTACTAGTGAACAGATTCCTAACCAAATTTCTCCTACGCCAGTAGTAGATATTTCATTTAGAGTTCATGAATTCCTAATCTCCATAACGCACGCAGGGGACCTTAACGAGAGCAAGAAGCACGACAGACAGAGCCATTCTTCATTCTTCAACCAGATCATCGTCCATAGATTGCCAACGAAGCCGACGCAAAGGCAATACTATAACCTCCTCGAACAGTTCTCTCAGACAAAGAGACTAACAGAAGTCAATCATCATCGACATCCATCTGAGCGCAAGAGGAGCCAAGCATTGACAGAGAGTGTGAGTGAAATCTGGGAGAATGGGGTTTTAGAGCAAACGTGTGAGCTAGGAAAAGTTGTTGTTATAGTAGAGAGAGGTATATTTAGGGAGTTGGTAGATGAGTTTGTGAGGGAGACGTTGGGGCTTGGCTTCAAGGGGTTGATTTCACAAGGGACGTGTAGGAAGAGGCTCTGTTTTTAGTTCGTTAGTTGATGTGATCATGAGCAGTTGCTAGATTATATGTTGTCGTATTAATCATATGTTATTAACTATTAATAATATGAGTCTGAGAATCCAATCTGAGTGATAAGTTTAAGTTTTGACAAATTTCATGTGCTTAATTTATTCTTTTTAGGAGTTCATAGGAAATAAGCAGTATCGATTTTTTTAAAAAAAAATTTATGAGTGCAGCTTGTGTAACGGATGTGAAGATGTTTCACATGTTTAAACAGTGACCTTAATTAAAGCCTTATTCAGCTTATTCTTGTGCCAAAAAATAATCAGAAGAGAGACATAATTGACACTGGCACACTGCAAGAATATGCACTGGCAATGGACATTTGAGCTTATTGTTAGATCTGAGATGCAAGGTTGGGGTTAGACTGAACAGATTTACTACAATTTTTCTAAAACGCGGAATAAAGCTGTGGAAATACAGAAAAATAAAAGCGAACAACCAAACTAAAAATCAATCACGAAATGCACCGGATTTTTATAGCAGTTCAGAGAACAATCCTGCACCCGCTCTTCCTTCTCACTGAGGGCTCCCGCACTATACCAATAGTTCACTTGAATCACAATCCGATTCAATAGGCTTATAAAGACCGCACCATGTAATCTATCCGAAACTAATCGTCTAACTAACTCTGCAGCGAGTAACACCTAGCCCTAGCTAGTCCAAATCCTCAATTATCATTGACTTGACTATGCCGTAAAAACTGTTGGGTACCGACTCAAACTCCAAGTTGGATCTGGCTTTGAAGACTAGGCCCTGTCTTAGTAGCTTTCTCAGAGGCTAAATTTATATTTTTCTTATAGGCCAAGTTGACTTGGTGGGCAAGTCAATGGTGTCTTTAAATAATACATCATATTCTAGGGTTTTTTAACAGAGAGTGATACAATATTCTTGTAATTATGGCTTAATAGAGGGTGTAACCAATATTAAGGGTATTGTGAGAGAGAGAGTTTTGTAGTCTTTATCCATATAAAAGATTATAATTTGTAAGTGATAGTGGATTATTTTCGATCCCATGATATTTCTAGTTAAGGCTTTACTACGTTAAATCTCGTGTGTGATTGTATTTGCTGCGTTTGGTGATTTTTAGGGTTTTTTCGAGATCTAAAATTCCCAGCAAGTGACATAAGAGCGATGTTCAATGGTTCGCAGAGGTTTGTCCAATGCTATCAACGAGGCGTTGGAGATAGACAACGTGGATTGGCATCGGCACACGAGAGAACTTTGAGGAGGCCATCAGAGACTGATCGGAGGTGCGAGCTACTGTGATTGTGAGGAGTTATGGGTTCTCTGATCATGAGAAAAAAAGAAAGGAATCATGTGAACAACATGTTAAGCAAAAATGAAGGTACGGCAAGTGCAACGGGAACATTGTTCATGAGTGGAGGTTTGGTTAAAAATTATTTTTTAAATTAAATCCGACAGTGTAGATTGATTTGTCTTCTAATCAAGGAAGTGGACGCGGATTTTGGTGATCCAAGAGTTGTTCCTAAGATTTTTCGACATGCTGAATTTGTTTTTTTATGTCGGTTCTGCCAAAGTCAACTTATTGAGTGACTGATTTGAATTTGGTTGTAGTTAGAGGATGATGACATCTTGGGGTTCGGAGCTCAATATTCCGCTATTCAATGGTAAGATAAATTTTACAATATGACGGTGTACGGTTTTAAGATCTTCTTGTATAGCAGGGTGTTGATCAAGCTTTGAAGGAGAAAACCCCTAAAGGGGTGAATGATAATGAATGGAGTTCCTTGCACAGGAAGGCGGTCAGCATAATTTATTTGGCACTCGCCCCTGAGATCAAGTGCAATGTTATGCAGAAGACCACGCTAAGGGGGTTGTGGGATAAGCTAGAGAGGATTTATGCATCGGAGTCGATGAAAAATCGATTGTATTTGAGGATGGAGCTTTATTCATTAAAGATGGAAGAATGTACTGCTATTCAAGATCATATCGATGCATTTAATCAGCTGGTGCATCAATTCATGAATATTTATGAGGAGATTAAAGAAAAGAATAAGCGCTACCCCTACTGTCTTCCTACCAAAATCATACAAACCGTTGGTTTAAACGATAATTGTGAGGAGGCAGACTTTGAAGTCTGATCATGTGATAGATGTTTGTTGGGAAAATTGAAAGAAGAAAATTGATAATCGAATTTGTATTATTCTCTCTAACAGATTTAGAAAAAAATTTAATTATAATTCTCTCAATGCAATCTCTCTCTAACAAACTTAGAAAAAAAATTACAACCTTCTTGTATCAGATTCCCGATTTATAAAAGAGAGAAGGGATCGACGGAGACCATTCTCTTTGTTTAATCTGGGTTCTTCTTAGTGTCGATGGAATGCCTCTCTCGAATGCTTGCGTCGAGTTTGCTTTCCATTGATGATCTGAACGCTTCACCTTGTTGGAACATGATATTTTCCTCTTGACTTGATGTTGAGGAGAACTTGCGTGGCAAGTTTGAACAGAACTCTTAACGAGTTTAATAACTCAGAGCAAGTTTAAAACTCTATGAAAGAGTTGATCCGAGAAAAGGAAATTAATCCTTTTTAATTAGACCGAAAATAATCCACAAGCTAATAAAAAGCTCCGAGAATGGCTCTTGATGATTCTCCAGGCCCTCCAAGATCCAAAGATGCTCCAAGAGATAATTGCCGATCTTAATTCTCCAGAAAAGTTCCCTCCAAAGAATCAGTCTTTAATTAAGCTAAAATTTTAGCTATTTATAGGAGATTCAGAGGTGTAACTGACCCCTTAATTTGCTCCTTAATGAGGGTTTATGGGGTATAACCGTCCCCTTAAATCTCTCCTTAATGAAGGTTTATAGGGTGTAACTGCCCCCATTAAGTGAAAAAACAGTTTTGAAACCGTTCAGGTTCTGTTTGAAATAGTCAAACACGTAATTCGCGTTCTGGAATGAACTCTACATCTTGATCCTAGGATACATAGTTGGGTTATGCGTTTTGGGCTAAAAACGCAGCAATGAAAGCTACGTTTGGATCTGAAACATAGCGATGTATCCTGCATTTTGGGCTAAAAATATAGCAATAAAAGCTGCGTTTGGATCTGAAACACAGTGATGAACCCTATGTTTTGGGCTCAAAATGCACCAATTAAAGTTGTGTTTCGATCTGGAACGTAAGGATGAACATTGCGTTTTATGCTGAAAACGCAACAATGAAAGCTGCGTTTGGATCTGGAACGCAGCGATAAACCCTGCGTTTTGCTATTGGGAAGCAGAGATAAACTCTGCGTTTTGACTATGGAACGCAGAGGTGAGCCTCAGGCGAGCTTGGCGAGCTTCCGGTGAAGTCCAATGTTCAGGCGAAGTCTAGTCTTGCAAACGGGCTTCAGAACATAACTTGCTGCGAAGAACATGTCATAACTTTCAAACCGTAAGTCGGAATTAGATGAATTATATATAAAATTGACTATCTGGACGAGACAGAGCTGATCAAACCCACCCAAAGGGTTCGGTTTGCTCCTATCCTTTTTGCCAAATTCCTTACCGTTTGAGAGGTATCTGCATTTTGATTTGAAGAGACCGTCAGTTTGTAGTCTCTTTTGCTAGAGTGTTGAAAAAATCGTCATCTTGTAACCTTCATCTTGGGTCCTTGAAAATATGAGAGTAAATAAAGCTTTTATCGATTATTGTGAAGGTCGTCAGATTGTAACATTCATCGACCTACGTGAAAGTTTTTAAATTATAGCATTCGAGAAGCCGTCAAATTGTAACTTTCATCATTGGTATTTGATGGGGATCAACTATCTGTAGTAATTTTTAGACAGCCTACAATAGCACTCCTACGTGAGAATGAGATTAGCTTTTGAATGTTCTAATCAAAGGAGGAGTAAGATGAGATGTGATAGTTATCAAGGAATGTCAAAATCTCGGGCCCAATATGACAGCGAAAGAGAGTACTACTATTATAGAGAGAAGGGTCACATTCAGTTCGGATGTTCCAAGATGTAAGATGATTTGAAAAGTATTAGACAGATAAAGCTTCAAGAAAATGGGAAGACTGAGGACTCTTTGGCAGTTGTGTGTGATGAAGATGTGATGCTGATGATGGGGAATGCCGGTACTGATGCGAGTAACACTTTGGTGTTAGATCCAGCAACCTCTATGCATGCATATAGCAACAAAGAGTGTTTTTATACATTGAAAATGGATGAAGAATTTGATAACATGATCGTTGAAAACAACGAGAAGATGAAGGTTGAAGGTATTGGGAGTGTTTGCCTATAGCTTCACACTAGAAATGTCAGAATTCTTCACCGTGTGAGATATATGCTATCATGTGGTGTTAATTTAATTTCATTGAATGAGATAGCATCGCGTGGGTACAACTATGTGGGTGAAGGAGAGTGGTACAAAGTGTATAGAGATGGTGATTTGATTTTACGAGGGAGGAAGAATAGCAATCATATTTTCTATTTAGAAGGACATTCTGCTAATGGTACAGGTAACTCTTCTTAGACTCTTATCTTCAAGGAGAGGTGAAGAAGAAGAAGAAGAGAGTGAGTTTTTCTAAAGTCGTTAAAATGCGTGGAGATTTTTCATCGAGGGAGGATATATTGGGTGCTGATTCAAACTCCAAGTTAAATCTAGATTTGAAGGCTAGATCCAGTCCTAATAGCTTTCTTAAAGGTCAAGTTAACAATTTTTATATAGGACAAGTTGACTTGGTAGGCAAGTCAGGGGTTTCTTTAAATATAGCATCATATTCTAGGTTTTTTAACAGAGAGATATACAATATCCTTGTAATTATGGTTTAACAGAGGGTGTAACCGAGTTCAATGTATTGTGTGAGAGAGAGGGTTTAATTTACAGTCTTTATCTGTGTAAAAGATTATAAGTTGAAGGTGATAGTTGATTATTTCAATCCCGTGGTTTTTCCTGTTGAGGCTTTTCTACGTTAATTTTTATGTGTGATTTTATTTGCTACGATTGGTGGTTTTTATGGTTTTTAGGATTTTTGGGGTTTTTGCGAAATCTAAAAATCTCAACAAGAATTTAGAAAAAAATACTGCCAAAATAGTTTAAGCATAAAATCAGAAAGGTATTGCAGCCCTTTTGATTAACAACACATTCTTCAAAAGATTGAAGCGAAGCTTGATGAAGAATGATGTAGATAGTGATTTCAAGGATAACTCTTCTCGCTAAGATGATTCGATATTGTTGAGCGCAGCAAGAAAGAATTTGTTGAGGTCCAAGGGTTCAAATCGTAAATCAATTTTCTTCTAACAAACCCTAGAAATTTCTTCTTAAAGCTCTATTTTTTAAAAACCTAAAACTCTCTCCAAAAATCATCTCTTTCAATCTTAAATAACCTCTCATAAATTAGGAAAGAGATATCCAAATTATAGTGGAAGTTGGAGATAAAAGGGATCAACGAACGGTTATGATTAACTCTTCAAATCTACAAAAAATCGTCGTCACCATCAGTGATTCCTCATGATCATTGATGGTTCCCTGAGCACTATCGATGGGTGCATGTGGATCATCGATAGTTTGATTTTGAGGTTCTAAAAATCTACCATTATTCACTATACACCATCGATCAATGATTATTCGATGGTGTGTGGTGGCCATCGATGGTTCACTATAGACCATCGATGGTTTGAAATCATTTTTCAGAAATTCTAAGATTATTCACTATAGATCATCGATGAGCCTTTACCATCGATGATTCACTATAGAGCATAGATGGTTCCAATGCTGAAATCAACGTAAGCTCTAATTTCCGCATCGTTTTGCCTCGTAACCTTCGTATACTTGTTTTCATCTGTACTATATAATATGAAATAAATACTCAAATAGAAGCTATTATACGGACTACATTTTAATACTTATATCATTCAAAATTCGAACAACATAGCTCATGATTATGCTTCACAACTAAGGTCATATGTGCTTAACAATCAAAACAGCCAGCTTTGATCTTGGTCTCACGTTGGAAAAATCTGTGTATAGTAAAAACTGGACTGATATTGCTCTAGTTTTCTTTTGGCCGAAAATAATTCCTAGTTAGGATCCGTTCTTAGTTTTTGAATGATTCCAAACACAACCTTATATAGTATCAAAAATGTACGAGAGTTCGTGGGCTGGTGTTGAGAGCCAACTCAGGTGAGCTGAGGCTGATTAAACAACCCGACCGACCACCATTTTCGGGTTTCGTATCTGATCCAGATCCGAACCCCGAATCCGTACTATCTCCGTAATTTTTTGCAAATAATATGGGTATTTTCGTAACAACGGCCAGCTCAAGGCGAGACCGGAATAAGAGCAAGGTTCGTTGCACACTTGCTATATCCACTCCCAAACAGTAATTTTGGGAGTTGGATTACCAAAAATACCCTTTTGTATGCTTTATCACAGAGTTATTAAATGCACATTGACTCGGAATGTTATTAAAATGCACAGAGTTACTAAATCCACTTGACTCGGAATGTGATAAGGTCCAAAGTTCGGAATGTTATTAAATGCACATTGGATTCATTCATTATATTTATTTTTTCCTTGTTAAATGTATGGCTATATTAACTTATTAAGTATAAGGCCACATGGGATGAATCCAATGAGTTGCTTTATCACAGAGAGCACGAGTTCAATTGTAATTTCTCTGTATTAACCAAAAGACAAAAAGAATTCACAACTAAATGTTTGCCTCGGTCAGTGAGCTTTCAAAAATTCGAATTTTTGACTAATTTGAATTTCCAATAAAATTTACACAAATTACATAAAATCGTTTTTTTCAAAAATAGTTTTTTTCAAAAATAAATTACACCACTCAGAATTTTTATAACAATTTTCATTTCCAATACAATTTTCATTTCCAATACAATTTACACAAATTACATAAAATCGTTTTTTTCAAAAATAAATTACACCTCCATAAATTGATTTTGACCCCTTAGATTTTTACCTATAAAAAGGCCAACAGTTTAAGTTTTTCAAATCACAATCACAACTCAAACACTTACAATTACAATCACAAACAATATGAATTCTGGAGATTACAACTCCATAAATCTTGATGAAGTTGACTTCGTCATCGACGAAACACAAAGTGATCCATTCCAGGATCATAGTTCATATGTAGAGTTTGAAGACATTTCAACCGATTTCGGTAATCCGGAAGGAGGTTTTGCTAGTAGAGAGGACATGGATGCTCATGTAAGATATGTTGCTGGCTTGAGGAACGTTACTTTGGCAATTCGTGATTCGAAGGGAAAAGACGGCCGACGGCCCAAAGTTCGATATTTATGTAGCCAAGGTGGCGGATACAGACCAAAAAAGGTTACTGGAACTAGGTCCACTAAAACGACAAAAAATAATTGTCCATTTTGGTTGGACGGAATGGAGTACCCTGGAGGGCGCTGGTACTTTGAAGTCCGGGAGGGGAGACACAACCATCCATTCCCGTCTCATGCTGTGGGATCTCGTTTAGGTAAAATATCCCCTATTCAACTTGAAGTTATTAGGGAGCAAGAGAATTTTAATTTAAGTCCGAGTAATATGTTGGCGTCCATGAAAAGGGCTGATCCGGAGAACAAATCGTGTCAGAAACAAGTTTACAATGCTGTCAGTAAGGTGCGTGCCCAGAAAAGAGAAGGTCGGACCCCGATGAATAATTTCATCCATTTACTCAGGCAATTGAACTACATGTACGATGTTCGGACTGCTGATGAATCTTCCGAACTTGGAGATATTGTTTTCTGCCACCCGGCTTCTTTTGTGATGGTGAATGCATATCCGGAAGTCATGATGATTGATTGTACGTACAACACCAATGAGTATGACATGCCTCTACTAGAAGTGGTCGGTGCAACAAGTACGGACAAAACGTTCACTATCGCCTACGCATTCATGCGAAATGAGAGACAAGAAAACTACAGGTTTGTGTCTTAATGAATTTTAATTTTTGTCATATGTTTAAATTTAAAATTGTTAATTAACATTATTTAGTACAATTGTTTGTCAATGTTATGAATAATGTTAAATTGAATATTTAGGAGGAGTTAATATTGTTATGAACATTATTAGTATTGTTTAATTAGGAGTTATTATTTTTATGAACATTATTAGAATTGTTTAATTAGGAAGAGTTATTATTTTTATTGGAACGTTATTAGTATTGTTTAATTAGGAGTTATTATTTTTATGAACATTATTAGAATTGTTTAATTAGGAGGAGTTATTATTTTTATGAACATTATTAGAATTGTTTAATTAGGAGTTACTATTTTTATTGAACATTATTAGTATTGTTTAATTAGGAGTTATTATTTTTATGAATATTATTATATTGTTATTTTTTTATTGTTATATTGTTTAATTAGAACTTATTATAGTATTATTAGGAGTTGTTACTGTTACGAAAATCATTATATTGTTTAATTAGGACTTATTATAGTATTATTATTGTTATTAACATTGTTATTGTAGTATTGTCATTAATATTGTTATTATGTTAATTTGTTGTTATAAATTACAATTGACAATTATTTAGTACAGTTATTTTGTCCTACGTTTAAATTTAAAATTATTAATGTTATATTATTTTACAGGTTTGTGTTACAGTTTATCCGTACTTTGTTCGTTAGCCAAGTGACACCTAATGTCATTGTAACAGACCGAGATTACGCCTTGATGCATGCTGTTGAGTATGTTTTCCCGGAATCCAGGCATCATTTGTGTCGCCGTCACATTGAGCAATGCGTGCTACAACGAGCACTGCAGCAACCTGGTTTTTTAAAAGAGGCGGCAGAAGGATTTAAATTTCGTTGGAATTGGGCGATAAGTGCACCGACCATAGATGACTTTAATGATAGATGGGGACGTCTGGCAGCACATTACTCGAGTTGGGGAGCATTGCTGAACTACTGCATTGACACATGGATTAGTCCGCATTCCCAAAAAATCCTGTCAGCTTACATCGACCATTATTTTCACTTCGGAAGCTACACAACAAATAGGTAATTAAGCCTTGTGAGATTTACGTGACTAAATAATCGTTACATGTAGTCAACATTAATAATTAATATTCAAGTTCAATTGGTAATGCAGGGTCGAAGGAGAACATCATCGCGTCAAACGACATTTAGATGGTGGTCGGTACCCATTCGATACCGTACTGGAGAAACTTCACAAGGTGATGGAAGGCCAAATCTGTGAGATTAAGAAAGTAGCGAGAGTTAACGCAACTAAATCCAACACAGACACCCTTGGAGATACGTTGTTTGTTAATCTGAACAGATCAATCACGTTTAAAGCATTCGGCCTCATAAGGAAAGAAATGCAAGTTTTACAAGAAATGGGTCAGGATCCAACAACGTGTGGTTGCTACCTAAGGAGAACTCATGGTCTACCGTGCGCACATGAGCTTCAGTACTACATCATAAATGGGTATAGCATTCCGTTGGATCAAATACATGATTATTGGAAAAAGTTAGATATTCAGTTTCCAATATTTCCTAATGATGCCGCGGATGGATCCCCGACTCCACCAAATCCAGTGAGGAGGGCGTTGTTCGAAGAAGTCCCTGATATTACTGCACCTCCTACTGCTAAAAAGAAAACCAAGGGTAAAAAGCTCTCTAGTCTCCGTGTACCTTCGGCGTGGGAGAGGGTTGTGAAACAGTACGGATTTAAAAAGTCTCCAAACAAAAAGGTAATACTACATAACTTATGAATTTCTATATTTGAAAATTATGATTTATATTAGTTACTAATTTATTATTCTCAATTTAACATTGTCAACCTATGCATTTGTAAAGGGCCCTGGACGTGTTGCTTCTATCTCTGCATCACAGGGGAGTCCAATGAGCACATCCCAACGTACGGGGCCACCAGTATCACCATCTTCTCCAAATCCTCCGTGCTCAAGGCCTCCAATGTCAACCCCTTCTTCCAAAGGCACCACGTTCATCTTTAAGAATTCTGTATTTGAGAGAGAATTCCCGCCCTACATTAGAAAATACATAGATCAATGCACAGATGTAGCGGCAGACGGAAATTGTGGATTTAGAGCGGTGGCTCTAGCAATTTACGGAACAGAAGATGATTGGGTTAAAGTTAGACAAGACTTAGTAGCAGATCTACAGAATAGAAGCGCCTTGTACGCTCGAATCTTAGGTGGGAGGAGTGCGAGGAGTTCTAATGTGACTAATCTCATCCAATCGATTGCTCACTACCATGGACCAGCGGATGATGATTACTGGATGGCAGTACCGGATTGCGGTCACGTAATTGCAACAACATATAATGTTGTTTTCATGACATTCAGTGAACATGGAGGAAATACTTGTCTGTCAGCGATATTAGATGAAACACAAGGACCTCCAACCCGAAAGGTGGCGTGCGGACATCTTAGCAATGATCATTGGATTTTGGTAAGAAAATTACACTAGTCGACAATCATATAAACAAGTTGAATTTTAACTTTAATTTTTTATATAAGAATATAACTTCAATATTTGTACATTTTTTTCCAGTTGCATATGAAACCAGGGGATCATCCGGTACCACCCATAGCATTTTACTGGAACGACCATCACGACAAATCTGCAGATGGTTTAGATGCACAATTTGCATTCTCGATCGGTCACTTTAACCGTCTCCACAATGAAGATGGAGAACGTCGAGCAGCAACAAGAAGAAGAAAGAACAATTAATTAGGATCGAAAAAACAATTGATGTATTTCGTTGAGTAGATTAATACTTTGATTTTCTAATAAATTTTATTATTATCCTTCATTATAGTCTAACACTTCAAACATTTCAAACACTTGAACAAATTTTATTAACGATTTTGAAAATTCAAATTATATTAAAATTAAACCAACATTTATATATGTTCTCAAAAAAATTTAATTTTTTTAATAACACTTCAAACATTTTTAACAAATAAAAATCATTAATAGTTTTCATAAAAAATCAATTAACGATATAGTTCCAAATCCTACAATTAAAATGCACAATTAAAATGGAATTAGTTAATAAAACAAAATAAAAAAAATTTATAACCCACCGGACACGGTGTCCGGTGGCCGACAGGCGCGTCAGACTATGTGTCCGGTGGGCAACAAAAAAAAAAAAAAAAACCCACCAGATTGGCTGTCCGGTGGGATATAGATGCCCCCGAATTGAGTGTCCGGTGGGACACAAAAAAAACAGAAAAATTAATTACCCACCGGATTGGCTGTCCGGTGGGAGAAGGGCAATTTAGTCCTCACACACCCCCAATGTAACAAAAGTATGCATTTCAGCTTAAAAGTCCAGATAAATTTTCGAGAACAAAAATTTTACAAGACCTATGTTATTATTATTAGAATTATTATTATTTCGCTAATAATTTTGTATTACATATAAATGCAAGACAATATCAAACTTCACCAATTATCTTGAGTGAGATAGTTATTGCATACATATTTTGTCAAATAATTTTGGGGTGACCAAAATTCAATCAAAACTATTTTCTGAATATAGATATTTTAAATGATACACACAAATGTCAGTGAAACGAATTTAAAAAAATGAAAATCTCAACACCGATTCATCAACATAAGATATTTCTCGTTATTTCTTAAAAATTAAAATGTAAATCAAAATGATAGCGCATAAGTCATTCTCTGTTGAAGAAAATACATCCGAAATCCTCTAGAATTTGTCCAAGAAAAGTAGCTGCTTAATGCTTACCAAAGGGAAACAAGTAAATCCATCATCTAATTCAGCACTAAATAAAAATGATTGTTCCAGAGACTTTCAGAAAAAAATCACAATCCCGTAGAATTGGCAAATTTCTCACACGTGCACCGGACGGCACGTCACGTGCTACCGTAGCCGTCACCGTCAACAACAGCTCGACTTCCTACTTTCGGTGGCTAAAGACATTAATGATTAGTATTAACAACACAAGGGCAATTTAGTCTTTACACTCCCAAAGTTACTGTTTGGGAGTGTAAATAGTTGGACCCGTTCGTTGTATGTCTGTGGGGCCCTGCGCAATCATCGCCGCCGTATAAATAAAAAACCCTCCTTTTTCTCATCTCGTTATTGCTCTCTTTAATCATAATTAACAATTCTCGATTAATTCTCAAATCCCTTTGATCTTTCTGCTCTTCGATCTGTGGAAATGGCGGATCAGCTCACCGACGACCAGATCTCCGAGTTCAAGGAGGCCTTCAGCCTGTTCGATAAGGACGGAGACGGTCAGATTTGCTTCGCTTAGATCCCCTTTCTTCAGATCTCTACTTATTATCCTTGAATTTGAGCTGATCTTTGATGGATCTGACGTTGATTTGACCAATTTTTGTTTAGTTAGGGTTTGTATAGTGATCGGTACGGCTGATGTTTTGGAAAGTTAATTTTAGTTAGATTTGGATTTATTTGATTGGTGATTGATTGAATATGCTATATCTTTGATATTGTCTGTTGTAGTTGATTTTCATCGCGAAAAGTGGGGGAATCATAGTTGATCATGAATCATAAAAGGAAAAGTTTGGGTTTTTTTTTTCAACAGTTAAATATTGTTTACTGGATATAGTAATGAATCCAGATAGTCGGACGATTGCTTAGTTGGCTTGTGCATGTATGCAAGGTATGTTAGGACCCAACATAATAATCCCACAGGGGATAATATTTAATAAGAGAATGATTACTAAAAGATGGTAAAGATATTTTGAGAAAGGAATCATGATATTAGGATCACGCTTTCCTGTATATGCTAAATATGAAAAGAATTTCCAGAGAGTTGTTACGTCATACTTGAGATCAGATTTGACCAAAGCAACACATCTCACGTGCGCATGATCATGCCACACAGTTAAGTTTGGGTTTGATTCAAACGTTTATGAGATACAACGACATCAAACAATAATCGTTAATATCTAGCCATCTCATATGGGTTTGGCTCAGCCTATAAATAAGGAACAACAAGGAAATAAGCTTTAACAATTCAAAGGTCCAGGACTAAGTTTTACTAAAACTGCATGATGAACAACATACATACAGTTTCCCCAATTTTAGCAATATCTATCGGGAGATATCTAGAAGTTCTTGCTATGTACTTCCAAAAATGTATGCAAGGGAAATTATGTAGGAAGTGCGACAAAGTTTACCTTGTGCAAATCTTGGAATTAGATGTAGTGGAACTTTAAAAAGTTTCCGAGTGCTGCCAAAAGTGGGAAGTTACATTGATGTTGTTTGTCATGCAGGTTTTAGTGAAAATTAGTTGTGTAGTTTTGTTTTCTTAAGCCTATTCTGCTGTTATTCCTGACTGCTATGTTGAGCCAAACATACATGTTGAAGATTATTGTTTGATGTTTGTGTATTTCATGAACTTTTAAATCAAACTCAAACTTAATTCTGTGGCAAAATCATGACATGTGAATGTGTTGTTTGGAGGGTGAATCTGATCTCAAGTATGAAGGTAACCACTATTTGACACTTATTTTTCATTTTCGAACATGTATTGCAGGAAAGTGTGATCATAATCTTAGCATGATCTCTTTTCTCTTTAGTAAAATATATTACCATCTTCTAATACCTCTCTTTCAAAATATCATCGCCTTGTGTGATTATGTTGGGTTCTAGCATTCCTTTCACACAGTAATATATCAAGAAGCCAATGACGACATATGTTTAGTTCTGGAATTATAGCATGCACATAGGCTCCAGGTTGCAGGAACATGTACTTGAGTTATACAATACAATATGCTCCTTATGACATGACAATCTTGGGAATGTAGGATGCAATCAGGGTACTAAAGAAGTAAATATTTCTTTCAATTAGTGTTCTAAATGTCAAATGTTGTAGTCGTGTCGGATAGAAGAATTCCATTATCGGATGACCCATATTGGGAATTTACAATAAATATTGGGATCACATATGTTAACATTCTAATGTGTGTACATACTGTAGATGTTCATATTTAAGCATAATAAAGTGGATTGGAATTGTAAAAAAAGACACTATCTTTTTTCATGTTTATCTCTGAAATTATTAGAGAAGTTACTAATGTTTCTAAGGGTATAATGATAGGATTAAACCCATATTGTACGTAAGTCCAACTTATGACTTCTCGGCGTCATCTAAGTCAAAGTTTAACATATATTGATCATGAAAGTAAGGGTACAAATTTCATGGTGAGAATTATCAGGAGACAGATATTTATTGGCAGTAAATATTTAAGGAAGAGTGTTGGAGACAACAGTCAATGTTAAAGGCATCGTCGGGCACAGTAAGGCTGTAGAACACACAATCCGCCTCGTGGCAAATGGGCGGGAAAAGTGCTGTAGAGCTCTTCCAAAGGAATTTATGCTCAATTGAGTCTTACTCTTCCTTTGGTATTTAAACAAGCAGGTATTGATTTAAGTTTAGGTGTCAGTTGAGCCATAAAGCCCTATCTATAAAACAAATAGAAGATCAAACTGATATGAGTGATATCAGAATATTATGTTTGATTTTTTTAAGCCGAAATGTAAAGTTTCAAGAATTAAAGTGATAACATATTGTTTTGCAAACACCTTAAAAATGACATGTTAGGGGAGACTTGAAACAATTCTTATAATAAATAGTTATTCTATTATAATCTTTCACTATAGTACGAAACATGAGAATTAATAATAGAGAACACAACTAATTTGGGAATTGATTCCGAGATAAGATAATGATCTAGGACAATGCGTATATAAGATCAAATTCCTCATAATTAACATTAAGGCATTTTACCAACAAGGATACACTTAAAGATGGGTCCATCATGTCACTAACAGTTGTTTTTACAAAGATTTGTGTCAGAGGAGTTCCCAAAATGTCTCATGCACACTACTAGTACCGTGCCATGTACATACTAGTTATAACTCTATGCTATGGACAGCGTTTCACTTTTTTCAAACATAATCTGGGACTTCTGAATATGCGTAACACTCTCGAAAAGAGAGGAAATCCAAGATTTTCAAGTATCAAAATTTGCACCGAAGGTAGCTGGATTTTGTACACATGCATCATACACATATCTTTTACAACATTTATATAATATCATACTATTTTCTGAACCAGCGACACATATCGGGATTCTTAACCCCCCCCCCCCCTATTGGATAGTATGTGCACACGACATATGCTTAAATGTCTTGCAAGCTTTGATATGCATGTGCTTATTGTCATCTTTTGTACCACGTGGTCTTACTTTATTTGTATAAAAAATCTATTGTAATCAGAAGTTCTGTGCGAGGACTAATTTCCCAAATGTGAAATTTTTGGAATTTAGAAAGTTCCTGGAAGTTCAACAGGAAAAGCTAGATAAATATTAAAGTAAACTTATTTCTTTTCTACGTTAGATAGTCCGTAGCGAAGGAGCCTGTAATTCAGCAATTAAGGCACCACGTATCAAGTGATAAGCCTGAGTTAATGTAAATCTATACTAATCTATAAAGAACTTTGTGAGGGAAAGACATAGTGAAGGAATGGGAGATATTTCCTTCAGTTTGTGATGGGGACATCCGAACACAGGCTCGAGATTTTCGCCGAGTTTATCAGCGAAGGAGACGCCAGGTTGCAGCACTCTGGTTTTGATTTCAATTGTAATAAATTAGTTTGGAATTTGAAATTTTTTGAATTTCAAATTTTGAATTTCGAATTTCATTTGGCAGCTAAATTAGTTAAGTGGTTGTATTTTGGTTATGAGAGAGATTTGAGGGATTTAGAGGATTTTCCAAATCTGTAATTTTTCTTTATTTAAACTCTCTTGTAATCAGATGGAAATTATTGAAGATAAAAAAATGAAATTGATTTGCTCAATTGAGGTGTGAAACCCTAGCAAGTTGAATTCGTTTTCTTCTCTGCAGCCATTAGAAATTCAAGATCGCACTGTTCATCTTCTCCCCCATCTCAAAATCAAAGAACCCATTAACCTCCCCCTGTTCCCTAAAACCCACCGCCTCTCTGACCTCCTCCACTGCCTATACCCATCCCCGAGTTCCCTCTTCCTTCGGCAACCGACCAACAGCATCACCAGCTCGCCGCCCGGATTCCCGACCGAGTGCCTTCATCCAGACCCGCCT
>BQKN01000536.1:651917-665964 GCA_022839385.1 Asparagus kiusianus | reverse complement strand
CATTGTCATCATTAATCTTCATACCTGCATCACATTGTTTCGCATCAGTTTGTTAAAGTGTAGGAGGTGATTTTGACAAAGACTAGGGGTAATTTTGTCATTCCTAACAATCACTATTCAAATGGCGCCCACCGCCACTCTCTCCATCTCTCTAGGACTTTCAATTTTCACCTGGAACTTCTTATCTCTTCGGAACTTCTTCACCAATATTTTCTTCCATATGAAATGAAATATTTTTGGAACCTCTCTATTATTCACGAAATCATACTAGCAAAAAGGAAATATTTGCTTCTCATTACATATAAATAAATAAAGATTATAGAAAATGCACAAAAATTGTCTTTCCGTCGGTAGATTCACAACTTGAAAATTTTGATTAGTGACATGATAAGAGATACTTTTTTCAGTTGTTAAAATCAACAAAGTTTGTATGTTAGGAATTTCCTTTATAGGGAAAAAAATAACTAGTGTTAGAAATATAAATTTTATGAGTAAATCATGATATTTAATAATGAGCTGTTCATTCATGATTACTTGCCAGAATAAACCACCGATTGTTCTGACTTCCCTATTTTGATTTGTTCGCAAATTTTGCAAAGAATATGCAACTTGTAACTTCAGTTGTTACTTGTTTGGCTAGTTGCTAGAAATGGAATTCTAATGATGTGGGAATATGCAAATCTCTTGTTTCTCCTCTGTCTGTTTCCCAATACAGTTACTATTATTGGGATATAACCTTATGTACTGTAAAAGTAATCAATGGAACCTTCTGAAATTGTCTATAATTTTTTCTTGTAGATGGTAGATTAGCATGCAGTTTCTTATTATTTAATTTAATATTCATCTGCCAATTGCCATTTCGCACGGATAGTTGTTCTTCATCACCAATACTATCCCTATTCATACATGATACATTAAATTATGTTCGAAGCAAGTGCATGTTCCATATGTTCGTTTGTGAGAAAATGCTGCTCTTCTTTGTTCGGGTACATCAAACTCTACACTGATGCCATAAACTAGCTCTTCTTGGGTAGACTCTAAGATCCACCAATATTACCTTGTGCTTACTGAATGACGATTTGAAAACTATTGATTCATATCCTGAAGGTAAAAGAAGTGATCTTCATTGTGATTCTTTGATAGACATAAATATAACGCATACAAATGCATATGCTATGGCTGTTGACGTTATCGTAACATATGAACTCAGGACATGCTAATTAGCCTTTCTGATATTTGCATACTTCTGTTATTGGAAAACGGTTTTTTTGCTTAATGCATGGTGAGTATCTTTAAATTGCATGATTGCTTACTTGTAGAAAAGTCATGAATGTTCAAGATGATTGGAGTATTTTATGCTTATTGATCGGGTGTTACTATCGGTGTAGACTTTCCTTTTCTTTAATGCTTATAAGTCATGAATGTTCAAGATGATATCAGTAGTTTATGCTTACTGATGGAATGTTACTACTGCATAGAGATTTTCCTTTTTTTCTTCAATGCTTATTGATGTACTGCTACTACAGTATAAAGAGTTTTATTATTTTATTTTATTTTTTAAAATCGCCATGTTCTAGTTTATTATGCAAATTCTTTTCTATGATCTTCATGTTTGAGATCATTCAATTGTTTTATGTTGATTATTACCTTTACATATCATTTCTATCTTGTTGCTGCCCAACTCTATTTCTCACCCAGCTATTAATACATCTGCATCTCACATTAAATCATTTGGTGCTGAATAGTAATGTCTAGGCTTTTCTAAACAATATCAATAGAGTAAATGTAGCCATTTTTTTATATAATTTACGAATTTTTTTTTCAAGACTTAGAATTCTTGAGCTGAAGGTCTATTGGTAAACCATTTTATTTATTATTCGAGTTAATTGCGGACAGACCCCCTGTACTATCACCCAATAATGGATAGAGCCTCTGTAGTTCCATTGTTGCAGATAGATCCCCTGAGTGAAATTTTTTTGATTCTTACCCTCGGGAGGTTTATTTGTCAAAAAACAAATTTTGAGGTTTATTTGTCGAAAAGAGTCGAACACATTCCACTCAGGAGGTCTATCTGCAACAATATAACTAAGGGTGGTTCCCTGCAATTGGATTGTTAAGGCGGGTCTATTCGCAATTAACCCTTGTTAATTTTACATGAGAAAGCACATGCTATTTAACAATTCTTAATTTTTACATTTTCTTAACTTTTTACAGGTTGCATCACAACTAAGGAATTGGGCACCGTAATGCGTTCCCTCGGCCAGAACCCAACCGAAGCAGAGCTCCAGGACATGATAAACGAAGTAGACGCCGATGGCAATGGCACCATCGACTTCCCCGAATTCCTCAACCTGATGGCTCGCAAAATGAAGGACACCGACTCCGAAGAAGAGCTCAAGGAGGCATTCCGAGTTTTCGACAAGGATCAGAATGGTTTCATCTCCGCTGCTGAGCTCCGTCACGTGATGACTAATCTTGGTGAGAAGCTGACTGATGAGGAGGTGGATGAGATGATAAGGGAAGCTGATGTTGACGGTGATGGTCAGATTAATTACGAGGAGTTTGTGAAGGTTATGATGGCGAAGTGAGGATTGGTCGCGTGTGCTTTGGTTTGGAGATGTTTTCAAGCTAGTTGTTTCGATCAGTTTTAGTTATGAAAAAATGGGATTTTTCTTCTTGTTGTGTTCTGGCTTAATTGTGAACGGTTTCTACGAATATGGAATTTTTACTTTCTGTATGTTTATGTTTTGCCTGTTTTTCCCCCCTCTGACTGCTGCGAGATTGTAATAGTGAACGTTCTCCTAAAGATTTATAATTTTGGAGGGATGCATACATTCTAGCTGCTAATTATTTGTTTGATACTTGAATGCTGTCATAATATGGACGGAAATTGAACTTGTATGTGCAATGAGCTGTGGGTATTATTTAGCCTTCACGTTTGGGGATCTTTTTGATTACAGGGAAGAATAAAAAATACTTCTTAAAAGTTTTAACTCTTTTCCCTGCAGAATCCCTCGGCCGGTAAATTAATGGGCAGCCTCAAACGTGCTCCACCGAGAAATGTTCTCTACTCTTGAGAACAACGCATCGCACGCCTCGATCACGTTGTGTCAAACTTAGTTTGCACGGTAGTAAACGATCATTGTTTCCAACAATTTATATCGTCCGTAATCCCTAAACGATCATTGCATTTACAATTACTCACAACCTTGCAAATGAATCTGCTAGTATCCTGAGCGTAAGAAAAGACTTTCAATTTATTCGTCAAAAAAGGAAACAGAAAACATGACATACTACAATGTCATGTTATTCATGTACGTTCTGCCCCCCCCGGCAAGAGGTAAACTAGGCGGCAAGTTTTTGGGCAGAAAATTTACAATGAAAGATTGCATAGAATGAAAAAATGATAAAAACAGGCAAACAACTCTCACTGGGGGCTTCAGGCTTTCTAACAAAACCTGCTCAAAAAAAAAAAAAAAAAAAGGGAAAAATAGATATAAATTTTAAGATGCTGCAACTGGGGAAAACTTCTTTCAATTGAGTAAATGATCTTGCATGTCCTCTTCAGATTTCCAGACAACATCCTTCAGGCCGATCGATAGACTTCTATAAAACTGTAAAAGGAATAAGAATTCTATTAGGTGTTTACTCTAAAGACATCCCACAAAGCATTGCTTAATAAGAAAAGGGGGAAAAAAAGCTTCCTTTTTTAAGCCAAGAAATAATTAGTTTGGTAAATCAAATAAGCTAGAAAATACCTTTTGGAATTCCAGGGTGTCTCCTTTAGATTTCTTTACCTCAACCATATGGAAAGAGGGGGCCACTTGAAATATCTGCAAAGATTTAAGAATTTTCAGCAAAAAATTAAACCTTGAAAAGTAAATACATAAATAATGCTTGTATGTAACATTTCTACATACTTCAGTCGCAATGTTGAGATTTCCCTTTCTCCCCGCAGTCGAATTCTCCAGCCTCATCTGAAAAAGAGAGAATAGGTAACAATTTAACAAGAAGCTAATATGTGAAAACTATAGAATTTTTTAAATCAACTAGTACTCTAAAAGGAATATCCAGTAAATTTTGTAGCATTATACATGACAAACCTTGTAATTTTTCTTCTGAATGTCAAAGCCTAGAGGCTTTGCAGCCTCTTCGATCTTGCTTACGATCTCATTTGCAGGGCATTTCGAGGTAAACCGTGTTTCTCTTTTGTACTCCTGTAATAAATGAAAATACTCAGTATTTCAATAAAAATGTCCTAGTTGAAAGCAAAATTCGCAAACAGCATGTATCATATATTTCAATTTTTCTCCTTAATTTTAGATGCTAACTAAAGAGATACAAAAAGTCACTAGTTGTCACCTGCTCCACATCGAAAAAGTTGTTAAGGTTTAATCCTTTTGACAGTGAAATCAGTTCAAATGCATTCATAGCTGCAGGTTGTTCTTCTTTCTCTTCGACAACATGGTGATCCTGATACACAAAATTAAGATAGATATGGCTTTAATAAAGAAAAGTTTCCATAAAGTAACATTGTCCGAAGTCAGAATTATTACAGTATCTGTAACTGAAGCCCATCTTTCACTCACTTCTGAATCCTCGAAAGCAGCATCGACATCATCCAAATTTGTATCATATTTCTCATCAAATACAGGAGGTTTATAACCTTTCTTGAACCATTGATCCTTCAATATTTCAGAGATAGTAATCCTCTGCCATGGGCAATAGAAATAAAAATGTCAATATGAAAGATAAAGCCATTGAATATAAAATTTAAACAAGGTGCCAAAATCCATAAATCAACGTATTCATATGTCGATTCTGAAGACGGTTAGAGCAAAATGTGTGTAAATTTTCACTAGCCTTTGGCTTTGTATTAAGAATCGTCTTGTAATTTCAAAATTGATAACTTGATATCCAAATGAATTTCTTTTTTAAATTTTATACCTATACCTCAAACTCTATGAATAAGCTATCATGAAAAGTTTTTGAAGTAGATACTAACCGTCATAGGGTTAGGATCTAAAATTCTTTGTATCAATCTCGTTGCTCCAGGAGAAAACCAAGATGGGCATGAAAATTCTGCATTTGAAATCTGCAGATAGAAAGGATGTCAATAAACAAACATATGAATGTAAAGAACATCTATTTTTTTAAGTTAAATATTAATTACCTTTTCATACAATCTCATGAGATTAGAATCATCAAAAGGCAAATAACCAGAAAGCAAGACAAATAGAATAACCCCACAGGACCACAAGTCTGCAGTGGCTCCATCATAACCTCCATCATTAAGAACCTAGCCAAAGAACATACAATAATCATTTTATAATCAAAACTTTAGAAAAATATATTATCAATGTTATAAACATGAGAAAGCTCCTTAACATCTATAAATTAATACCTCAGGAGCAACATAGTTTGGAGTACCACAAGATGTATGAAGTAAGCCATCATCCTGTCAAAAACACCATTCAAATTCTAAGTTCAACTGAAAACTCAAATTGTGAACTCTTATCGATAAATAGTTCATTATTACCTTCACTTGATGAGAAAGCGCACTTAGTCCGAAGTCAGATATTTTGAGATTTCCATATGAGTCGAGTAGTAAATTTTCAGGCTGCAAGTTCACAATAAAAAAGATCAACCAAGTTTTCAAAAAAAAAACCATAAATTATTTCCATGAACATAGAAATGTCATACATTTATCTAGTAGTTCACCTTTAAGTCTCGGTGATATACACCTCTGCTATGGCAAAAATCAACTGCATTGATTAACTGCTGAAAATATCTCCTCACTTCGTCCTCTTTGATTCGGCCATCCTTCAGTATCAAAAGATTGTTAATTTTTTATTCCAGATTTAAACAGTGACAATTAGCAACTAAAAAATGTAATAAAATGAAAAAAACTTACAATCTTGTCAAAAAGCTCTCCCCCTGTAACATACTCTAGAACAATGAATATTTTTGTTCTACTTCCCATTACCTGCAAAGATAAGAAAGTTATAACTTGATATTTCAAGGAATTATATTAGTTGATGACATGATGTTAACTACCTCGTGTAGACGAACAACATTTGGATGCTTTATTAACTTCATAGTGGCAATTTCCCGTTTGATCTGCATCACAATATAAAAGTGACGACAATATTACAACAAGGATGATAGAGATAGATATTGTGCTCTTGCAAAATGTCAATTAAGTGAATTACAATGAAAGTTTAATGACAACTTCTGTGCACAGTAATGATAAATAAGAGAATAATCTATGTTTTGCCAAATTATAACAGATTAAGAAACTAAAGTAAATCCTGCTAGGTGCGAGGTTGACCGGCCACTTTGGAATTTTTTGCTAAAACTATTAAAACATATATTATGCTGACATCCAACAATTAACAATGTTGCTTGTAAGAACCTTAACCTGAAAGTTGCTTTGAAGAATTAGTTTAGTACTGTATTCAAGACTTGAACTCCAACAGTATGATGTCAAAGGCAATGGCTAACATAATATAAAATAAGCAACAATAAATTCATAACGACGATTAGTTGCCTCCTTAAACTAAACTGCTGACTTATTCAAATATAAACGTCATCCATGTTCAAAAACTAGAATCAAGACTTTAAGAATTCTTTTTTATCCCAAGGTTAAGAAATATTCTTAAGAAGTTAGTCTATTGCTATCAATCAAATTAATAAGTAAAAGCACATTGATTTCGGAATAATAGTTGACCAATTGTGATACAAATTAGGTAGATAAAAACTAGAAGTTAATTAACTGCACATAGACCCTTGTTGTTTTGCTCCTAGAACCCTTGTAGTTTCATTGTCGCAGATAAACTCCGGAGTTAATTTTTTTTTGAATCTTTTACCCTTGGTCAAAGTTTGGCAGATATCGCCTCTAACTGAATTAGTGGGTCTATCTGAAGGTAAAGGTGTCAAAAATATTTAACTCAAGGGTCTAATCTCAAACAAGGAAACTACACGGACAGTAAGTTCAAAACAATAATACTACAGGGGACCTATGTGCAATTACCCCTAAGAAGAATGCTAGCAAACATTAATTTCAGGCTAATGAATAAAGTTAACCAATTGCAATAGTAAAAACCAGATGAATAAAAACTGAAATCATAGTGATATGGAGGAACTCCGAAATTATACAAGATCAAGAAAGTACCTGTTCAACCAATTTGTGCTTAAGAACCTTCTCCTTATCGAGGATTTTGATGGCTACGTGTTCCCCCGTTTCGCAATTCCTCGCAAACCTGACCTTCGCGAAAGTCCCTACCCCAATTGTCCGGCCAAGCTCATACTTCCCAACTTTTCGCTTCAATTTTGTTGTGCTCATTTTTGCTCTGTTCATGTTGCTGCGTCAATTAACACAAGTTAGCACATGAACATTTTCGCAGATAATGCAATTTAAATGCATTTCACACAAATAGATCACGAGTTTGAAGAATCATAATATGAAGCAAAATGAGAGCTATACTTGTATAGCGATGCCAAATTAGAGAGAGAATCATCAATACAAAACTTCAGCTTTTTGGATCAAAAAGGATTTTTAACAATGAAGACAATATTCAACAGAAAGTTGCTATATCTCCCTAAATCACCAAAATTGAAGGCAAAGAAGCAGCCAGAAGAGAAAACAATGGTTATAGAGTGCAAAGAGGAAGGATTCAAATCAAATAAACCCAGTGATGGCAATATTAACAGAATAAATATCCTAACTTTACAAACTTAAAGTTGATCCCACCTCAAAGACAAGCTTGAATTATATTCCCGTTAAAATTTTTCATTAGATTCTCCTCACCCAACTGTCCGTTTATAAGAAAGTTTTTCTTCCTCAAAAAAATATTTTTTTTTAAATAAAAAGAATGCATTTTTATGCAACAACCATTCATTAAAAAAACAATTCCTAAAATAAACAGCCAAATGGAAAAGAATAATCCATAGAAACCCCCAACCCATCAATTACGCAACTATCAAAGTACAGTTCTCTGGTTAAATAACTCCCTTAAATCAAATTATAAAACCATATTATATAATTGAGAATGATGACTGGATCAAAGTTGGTAAGGGGGAAAAAAATAAACCAAGATTCAAAGCTAGAAGAAAACCCAAATCACCAAAAGTTACAACTCCAACAACTAGTGGCAAAAAATCCCCAAAATTAAAAACCCATTTCCAAAATCCCTAAACTAACAAAACCCAATTCAGACCTTAATTTCTGAAAATTCAACAAAAACCCACCTCTGTCTTCAAACTCTGAGGAATCTCTCTTTGCCCAGAACAGAGCCTACATGTACTGATAACAAAAGGTATAAAACTGAGAAATTCTCTCTGCTCAGTACTTGACACCAAATGATTTTTAACCGTTGGTACAACAGTATAAAACTCGGGATGAGATGAATGTGAAGAAGAAAAGAGGAGAAAGAGAAAGAGAGAGCGTGGATGAGAGAGAGGAGAGAGCTGGCTATTTCTTTATATAGGCACGAGCATTTGTTGTTTCCTTTGGGCTACAAAATTTACGAGTAGCAATTTTGGGTGCTGACAAAATCTATCCGCCGTTTGAATTTCGTTTTACTGAGCTGCTGCTTTTGGTCAACTACACAATTATGACCCTGTGCTTATCATAATTTTTTGAGTTACACACGGTAAAAGTAGATTTGGACTAATTTAAGTTTCTTAAATGCTTGATACGTGAAATAGACGACAAACAATTTTTTTTTTTTTTTTTGATAAAACAGATATATAATAAGTTAACAACTCTACTATTTGCGCCTACGTGTGGAAAGCAAATCCTGCAAAATAATGGTGGGTCTGAAGAAATGGCGAGCACAGTGAGACCGCATGAAAACAGCAGGGAGACATTCTGGTAGTTTCGCGATCGATCTCGGATGACGTGACGATCGACCGCAGACGTGCACATGACTGAGAAAAGTCTCTGAACTTTTCGTGGTCGACCGCGATGAGTTCTGCGATCGACCGGACAAACCCTGTAGGGATTTTTAGTCTCGGTCGTTGGATCCGGTCGACCGTGCGTGGTTCTGTGGTCGAACGCGAGTCGGGTTTGCAGTTGAGTTTGGTTTTCTGACCCATTTCGTTCTGAGTTGATATAAAATCTTAATCCTAATTAATTAGGGTTAAGTAAAGACATTTTGAATAGTCTTTGAGAGGGGATTGCTACATCCAATTGTGGGAGAGTTGTGAGAGATCTAGAGGCTTTGTTCTAGGGTTTATTTGGTGAGATTTGTAACTCTATTTGTATTCTCTTGATTTTTAATAGTAAGAACTCCCCCCTCCTTTGCCCCGTGGACGTAAGCAGCTTGTTGAACCACGTAAAACTTGTTTGTTTTACTATGATATTATGTTTTTCTTATTGGTTGTGATTTATCTCGTTCTTGTTCGTGTGGTTTCGAACTTCCGCCGCACACAATAAGATCTTCAAACCACACCTCATATTCATCAACATTCAAACAACTTTGGAGCTCTGATGTAGTCAAGTCGTGTTTAGCCACCAATTAATGTGAGGTTAGGACCGATATTCATCGACTGTAGGCGAAACTATGTTTGGGAAATAATGAGATCAGTATTAATCAAGTTTTCCTTAAGTCAAGAAATGATCAGGTCGTTAGCTGAATAGCATTCCTTTAGCTTAATCCTGGTCTGGATTAGCATGAAATGGGTCAAAATTGATATTGGTTCAGTTTTGAAGGGTTTTAGTTAAGTCTATGAAGTAACAATCCACAATGTTAAAATAATACTCAACATCAACTTACAAGATTTTTATGCTATAGGTGATATTAAGATGGTATCAAAATAATTCATATTCAAATTTCACCGAGCACATGTATGTATCAAATAAATTTGAAGACTAATTAAGGTATTATTACTTAAATTTTCTTACATTTCAAGCCGTAGTTAAAAAAAAACATTAATGTTGCCAAGTTTTGAGTGAACGGATTAGAATTTAGAACTTTTGATCGAGTTGAAGAGATGCTAAGGACAAATTTTCAAAACCATCCGGTTTTAAAATTTATTCCCAAAAAAAGACCATTTTCAACCTTAATTGTAAAAACAGACCTAGTTAGATGAAACTGGGTCTGTTTTTTAAAAAAAAAAAATTCTAAACTTCACAGTTAGATGAAACTGGGTCTGTTTTTAAAAAAAAATTCTAAACTTCACGGGAGTTGAACTCCCGTGAAGTTTTTTCTCATAACAAAACTTCACGGGAGTTCAACTCCCGTGAAGTTTGAAATTTTTTTTTTCAAAAACCGACCCAGTTTCAGCCAACTGGATCGGTTTTTGCAATTAAGGTTGAAAGGGGTCGTTTTTTATAAATAAATTTCAAAATTGGATGGTTTTGAAAATTTGTCCGAGATGCTAAAGGTTGAGTAAGTGTTCTCATGTAACTCTTTTAAGTTCTAACCACCTTTTGAAAAAAATTAACCAAGGTTGTACTCTATAGTGTCCTTTTGATGGTGGTCCCTCTGAGAACACTGTTATCCACATGCTCTTCTTCTGTTTGTTTCCGCTCTCCCCGAATCTGATTTCTCCTTGGATCTGAGTATTTTATGTCTAGGATTCTTAAAATTGAGTTTGTTGCGCAAAAGTTAAATTAGCTGATGACATCTTAAATTTTTAATTAAATCCTAAGTGGAAAGATAAACGCAGTGATGTCCTTATCTATTGCAACTGCCTACTTAAATATACACCCCACAACAACGTATTATTATGGAATGTTTTTAACAAGTGTAAGGAATGATACTCCCATGTTCCCCGATTTGGTAATTGTTGCTTGGCATATCGGGTTTGGTTATTGGTTGGGGATAAGTTTAGGCTAAGTGGGATAATTGTTCTGATGTAACAATTTTATCCCTTTGGGATATTTTGAGTGATGTAAAGTGAGACAATTTAGCATAATGAGACAATTTGAAGCTTTAATTTAATAATTCATGTGTGATAATTAATGATGTCGCACATTATTAAAGTACAATATTTATTTATTAATTAAATCTAAATTAATTTATCAAATTGGTTTAGTATATTATTTGGTGTGTTACTATAATAAAATATGTTATTTTTCTTTATACTAAAATATAATATATTATATTATAATTACTAATTAATTATAACTATATTTAATGTTATAATTACTATATTATAATAATATGATATATTATATAATAATTGATATAATATACAAACAATATATTTAATATACTATTTCAATAAAATAACATTTAATTAAATGTTATAATATTTTGTTTAATTCAATATAATATTATTTAAATTATTATATTATTATTAAAAATATAATATAATATTTTATTTTATGATAATTACTATAATTTAAATAGAATAATCGTTGATATTGCTCCTTATTAAAATATAATATTTAAAATAACCATAATATACTATTAATATATTCAATATTATGAAACAATATATTATATTATATTAATTATATATATATTATCGTACTTTAATATATAGTAGATTATTATAATTTTTACTGTAGTAATAAAGTATTATTTAATATTATAACTATCACATAATTGACAATATATTTAAAATTATTAATTAATATAATAAAGATAATAGAAAATAGTAAATTATTATATAATAAATTATATTATAATATAATGAATATATAATTATATTAAATATATAAACACTATATTATAATACAATATTTTATATTATAAAAATGCTACAATAATATTTTTTCTAACTAATAAAATATATATTAAATAATATAAAGTAATATTACAATAATATAATATAATATTATAATATATGAAATATTATTAACCAATATGTAATAATGATATATAATAATGTTATATTAGATAACATGATCTAATATTTTATTATCTTACGTTATTGTTGATGACTAAGATCAAATAGTCAACCCGATCCGTGTTGGGATCGGTTCTGATCTGGAATTGGATCGGTTCCTCCTAAGTCCTCGCCGGGATGAGGTAGAGGAGGTTGATGGAGGGGCCGCTTCCTTTTCTTGCTTTATGCCTAGTTCTTGAATGAGGGGCTGAAGTCCACGCTGCACAGACAAGAAGAACCCGTGAGAGGGCGGGGACCGGTTCCCCCGTGGTTCCTCCGACGGTCAAGTTAGTGAAACTCGAGTAGGGAAGGGGAATGTCAGGATCCGAGGTGGTTCTTGAGGAGGCAATGTGTCATTCCAGAGGGTCTATGTGAGCTCCTTTGTGTAAACGAAGAACTGTGTGTTCTTTTCCTTTAGAGAGAGAGAGAGAGAGAGAGAGAGAGAGAGAGAGAGAGAGAGAGAGAGAGAGAGAGCTCCAATTAGATTCAGCCCAGCCTCCCCTAGAGGTTAGGAATCTACCTGTATATATCTCCGTCATGGGAATAAATGGGTCACTTCTAGCTAAGCATAGGGAGGCGGTGGTGAAATGCGGGCTAAGAGCCGAGTCATCTCTCGCTTTACAGGTGTCGGCTGGCAACTGGAGGGGAAGTCACTTCGGTGTTTTCGGAAAAAGTTGCCTTCATCATTGATTTCATTAATAAACTTCAAACGTTACAAATGAAATTCAAATAACGAAAATAAAGATTACAACTTTTCGAAAATAAACACAAGATCATGTTTTGCGGTCTCTTGCTTGCGTGGGTCTTTAGCCTGTGACGGGGACGTCGATATCCGTGGACCACCTGGCAGTCTGATCCGAGAAAATCGGGCAGAGCTTCGTCGATCCGCGAGGAGATCTAGAAGCTTGAAGCGCCTATCTCGGATAAAGCGAGATATTTGCTCTTCTTAGTATTACCGGCGAAGGGTAACGCTAAGGAACGGGTGCGGGTGATGAAGATCTGATGAAGAATTCTCCTCTGTTGAAGGGCACGATCACTCTTCACTGCAGCAGGGCTTCGCCAATCCTCTTCAAAAATCCAGATCCCCCAAAATAAGGGCCTAAGGTTGCTATTTATAGGTAAGGGGGGTGTGGGGTGTCTAGGAAAAGCCTAGACACCCCTAGGGCGTCTCAAAATTTCCGAGACACCTCTGGGGTGTCTCGGAATTCCCGAGACACCCTTGGGGTGTCTCGGAAAATTTGAGACACCCTTGGGGTGTCTCAGAAAATCTAAGACACCCCTGGGGTGTCTCACATTAACCGAGACGCTCCGTTGAGGTACATTCGTCCGTTTCCGCTGTAAATTCTTCGTCCGAACTCGGATTTTAGTGATTCGAAGTGTGTTGGAAGCCGGACGAAGAGTTCTAGCAGCCCCATTGGTTGGATTGTTTGTAAAATAATCAAGGCAAGAGGGGCATTGTTCCTTTTGTAAACATCGCGGGGCTCCCGATTAGCCCGTGCCTTTGTAGTTCGTCGATTCACTTCAACCGTTCATCGATATCAATCGAACTTCTGTGGATCGGATAGTGATGTTCATCGTCGTTCTTTAACACTGAGCTGTTTGTGGAGACCTATGGGCAATTTTCGATGCCTACAGATACCCCCTCCAAAGCGTTCCAGCCTCGTTTCTTTTATAGAAGAGGCTGGAATACTTTGGATGTGATTGGTCTAACCTTTAGTCGACGTAAAGGACCTGTAGTTAGCTTCGACTCTCGACTCTTTCGATTTTCGGTTTGTTCGATGCTTTGACGAATAACCGAAGTTCTTCCGGCTCTGCGTTTATCGCCTGGCCGTCGTCGGAGTCTCGAGTCTACCACCAGTGAGTTGAGTTTGGCTCGTGTCATTGAGTTGACTTAGAACTGACTATCTCCGTCATGTTGTACTGATTTAGGGTTTCAGATCACCGTATGTTGACTTTTGGTCGCAACGCGTTGACTGGCGTTGACCTAAGGTTACGCGTTGACCGGCGTTGACCCGAGGGTTTCGAATTGTCAAACGTTGACTTTTGGTCGCAACGCGTTGACTGGCGTTGACCTAGGGTTACGCGTTGACCGGCGTTGACCCGAGGGTTCCGAATCGTCAAACATTGACTTTCGGTCGCAACGCGTTGAATGGCGTTGACCTAGGGTTACGCGTTGACCGGCGTTGACCCGAGGGTTTCGAATCGT